>JAPYZR010007654.1:0-18669 GCA_030522945.1 Trichopria nigra | reverse complement strand
TGACTGATTTTTGCTGTAATTTTTTTGGTGATTGTATACGTTACGTAGAATCACCCTTCCAGAGCCCAAACTTTGAAAAAAAGTTTCAATCTTTTTTTAATTTATATTTTTATTGTTGAAAAGCTCTGCCGGTAACTGTTCTACTTTAGAACCACCTTAAGACTAAAACATTGAGTTTCTGTGATATAAACATATCACAAAATACGAAAAGAGCATTCGGAAAAGCAGAAGATGAATCTCAAGCGATTGCTTATTTTTGTATGAATGTATTCTCTCTAAATTTCTTAGAATGAAATTTCACTCCATAAAGAGCGATAATTGAGCTACTCTTGTAAAGGAGTGAAATTCACTCCATGAAATTTAGAGAGTTTAATGTTAAATACGCACGATGCAATAAGATAACTTAATCGGACAATGTAAATATGTACAAACGACATCGAATGGTCATATAACGAAAAGTAATGATGATTTTATTAATATGGTCGAATCCTTGGAAGTTATCATAAGAGAGAAGTTCGAATGAAATGTAGTGGATTTTCAAAGTAAATTTTTCGACGTACAAAAAAAAATGTAAAAATTAAAAAATTTAAATAAAATTTAAATAAAATTTAAAGCTGTTTATGTTGAAGAGTTTATTCTAGGGTGAATTGCCAAATATACACACGTTGATTTCGGACAAACACAATTTTATCACGTGCAATAAATCTGATATCTTTCGTTCCAATTTCGCTATATGATATTTTTGTGAAGTCTCGACAGACGTGGTGGTATTCGACCTATTAGTTATCTTAAGAGATTACAATTTAAAAAATGTATACTTACGACCGGAAATAATAGTTAAATAAATATTTCTATATATATAGAAATGCTATATATGATGTAAATAAGATTTCAGAATCATAATAAAAATTGTTATCGATCAAAATCCTGCTTCATTTTTTACGCCGCTAGGAGCTACCCCGTATATGCCTTTTAATACTTTTTAACTCCGAACCTTTTCATCCAAGTCGATCGGAGATATCTGGATTGAATTGTCCACCCCTCATCTTTCTCTTCACTCAAAATCGATCAAAACCTTCAAAACGACTAAGCTGCTTGCCGTCATCTCGGGGAGTAAGGAGAGCGAGGAGAGGCTCCTCTTTTTTCCAGTGGGGAGAAAAATCTACCTGGGTTCGGTTTGGCAAAATGCGTCGCTTTTTCACGGGGTATTTCATGGTGATTTGAGCAGTAATCGCAGCACAAAGGATGCCCGTCCGCCGCAGAGCATCGAGGAAGCTGTCGGTGTACGCGACGGAGCTTTCGCCGTTCGATGGCGTCTCGTTTTGCAGCGTAGTGTAGGCCAACAAGTAATCACCGGGGCTGGAGGTAAATAATCGCCTCCTCGCTTCGAAGCCCGTGCCGAAGGATCCATTGGAAACGTTTTGCTTTGAAGTTTTGTTGCTGACATTGCAATTGCCGCCGCCGACCAAGAGATCTCGACCTCTTTGTCGTCATTTGTCACGCTACTCCGTAAATGCGCGCCCGACTTACGGGCGATGATCCTCGGTCAATATTTGCCCACAATGCCGTGCTTTCGTGAACTTCATTATGTGGGAGAAATAGTGAACTGCTAGGCAACTCTTCGGCCATTCTTGTGGGAATGTTTGCGCGCAGGAATTAATTCGAGCTTTCGAAATTAAAAGCTCTTTTCTACTATATCTGTCATTTGCCCGCAATTATATTATTCTCTTGATCAAATGTTTTTCATTTGATTTCTCATATAAAAATAAGCTCAATGTTAATTAATTATTTACAGCGAAAAAAGTTCCCATATGGCGACGTATTAAATATATGACAAAAAAATAAAAATATATATTTCTAACTTCTGATACACCCACGTCTTATCAAATTTTAACTGCAGAGCATATCTTGCGTTCATTTCAACTTCCCGTAAATTTTCATCGAATTTTGAAAGATAATTCTATTTACGGCATACAACCCTTATGCTTAACATAGTCCTTACGTGCGATTAAAAAGCCTCATTTTCTTTCGCTTTTGAAATTCTGAAATTCAATGTTATACAAATTTAAACAACTGCGTATTATAAGGTGCAATTGTATACAGTACAGTTATATACAACCTTACGGCATCATTACACGGAAGTTGTCGCAAAGTTTCTGGCGGAGACTCGCACATTTCGACTTCAAATGTGCCATCTTTAATTTCTAAAATTTTATATCAGATCCTTGTTTAGCGACAGTAAAAACATGTATTAGACACATATTAGAAGAAACATATTAATTTAAAACGTTACACTTGGAAAAATGGCATAAAATGTTTGGCTTCAATTCAATTTCAAATTCAATTTTACTGCCCATATGATTTGAAGGATATGGTCCGCAGACGCAAAATTTTCACTTCATAATGATCTTCTCATCCAATTTTGAAGCAAAATTGTTCATCAAGAAAAATTTGTTGGTGAAAAAATTCAACTGTTTGTTATATAATTGTTATATAATCATCCATTGTTCGGACGCATTTTTATAATTTTAAGAACAGGATCGGAAAGTACGATGAATTTTACATCAGAAATTATGTGTCCAGATTTTTTTCAACCACTATATAACCTGTCAGAAATGACAAACAAATCCTGCAAAAATGGTATGTTTGGGACTTAATGGCGTAAGTCAATAAATAATTTAAATGTTTATTTCAAAGAATAAAATATGTAAAAATATTTCACGGTATAAAAAGTCATCCTAAATAAATTAGCAGTAATTATTCGAAATAACAATTCACTAGATACACACACATAAAACTCTTTCTTACAAATAATATTAAAATATATTTGATCTATATAATGCATTGTATATTCGTCGCCTGCGATTATGGTGACTAAAACGTGACAATCTGTCGGCAGTACAAAGATTTTCGTCACATATACATTTTTTGAAGCACAATAAGAACTTAAACTTTTTATTTTATTTTCTTGGAGCGTAAATCCTATTCTTCCGTAGAGTTGACTATCTTGTTTCGGCTTTCTTAAGCATTCTTTATAGACTGACTTTCAAGATTCGAACTGTTCTTAGAATCGAAAAGTTCTCACTTTTTCGAGGAGAAAAGAATGTAGCTTTTTGATGGAGAGAAAAATGTCACCTCTTGCTAAAGTAAACAATTTCATTCATAACAGAACAAGGATGCCGCTAAAGTCAAGTAGATCACCAGAACATTTTAATCCTTTTCCACTAGTTTTATATAAAGACAGGTTTCCAGAATTGTTTTCAGTAATTGATGAATATTACTAGTTCAAAAGCAGAATATATAGAACAAACATTATCGGCATACTTTTACCACAAACTCTCATCAATACGCTGAAATATCTATGTTTTCATTACATCAACCCACACTAAGAATTGATTATTATATTAACTCATATATATATTTAAGGCCACATTAATAAATAATATATTATGTCACAAATCTATAACCATTCATTTATTTATTTTCAGTCGTCAAAGTGCACGGATTTTATTTAAGTACACCTAATTTCATATACGTATTTTGTCTTATATAATATTCAGAAAATAAATATAAAAAATTAGTTTTTCACCGAGAAAATAAATGCATGATTAATAATATTTAAGATCAAAGGGAACGGAGGCAGACATTTTTTATTTCAATGTAATATATTCTCACACGAGTCGAAGACTTGTCACATTACCAGCGAGACTTACGATGTTTTATGTAACGAGTGAAGAAAAATGTTTCTCATTCCCAGGAAGGGATGAGAAAAACTACATTATTCCGCGTGTGTTATACCCTGTTAGCCAATTCTTAGACAGTTCAGATATTTACCATGTTAAAGGCATAGGAGAAATGGATAGTGTAAGAAAAAAATGGATAGATTTCTACTAGGGTACATGAATACTTTTTCTCTTTTAGTACGATATTGAACCATTATCTTATAGTTTTACATCAGCATATTGATGCGAGTTCCTACGCTGCTTCATCGATTGTGTAAAGTTGCTGAAAATGATTAAGAGTTACACTGGCACGAAGCTATATGGAAGTTATGTGGAATTCCATCTTGCATCATTTATAAAAGTTCTTTACACTTTCAAAGTCAAAGTTTAACTAACTTTTCCTTGGGCGTATGAGTTCACTTAAAAACAACTATGCTGCAGAATATTAAGCAGTAACGCTAAAAATGTTCCTACATTTGAAGAAATATTTCTTCTCAAACTTTTCAAAAGAATAATACATTAAAATTATTGAATTTAGCAATAATATATAGGATATCGTATAAATATGACGCATATCCTACTTCTTTTATTACTTGATAATTTGACAGTCAGTAAAATATTTGACGGTAGAAAAAATATCTTTCCTTTTATTTCAAAATTTATCCTTGTAATTTTTATTAATGTTTAGTTATGCTATTTTATTTAATAAGGTAATTTTTGAAGCTGGTCAATGCGTAAAAATAAGAGCATTTGTTATTCTTTTGATGAACAATACAGGGTTAAATTGATACAATGCGTTAATTTCCCCAGTTCCGTTTGAGAACAGTGTGAATAGTTTTATGAATTTATTTTAATAGTGTTTGGCGCCAAACCAACCATTTCATTGTGCTACCCGTCTGAAACTTTGTTTCCGATACCTGTCGGAAATACGACAGATTAACAGTTTCCGATCCTGTTTTTGTCCTTAACCCATTTAAAGAAAAAAAAAAAAAAAATAGAAGGTTAGGAATTATATTAAGCGGTACATGTGAATTTTGAATAGGTAAAAAAGACATTGTTAAGAAAGATTGAAGTGCAAGTAACTTTTCAATGCTCTATAAAAATTTTATCCGATTTTAGTGCAATATAAAAATAACATTCAAACAAAAAAACTGTATATCATGAAATGAATCATCGATAGCATTATTTGACAAAGCAAAATTATGCTTATAGCACGTATTTAATCGTTAAATACAATTAAATTACATTACCCTTTTTATACCACATTTTCGAAAAATTTAAAATTTAATAAATGTTATTATCATCTCGAAATTTACTGCATCTGTTTGTAAACAATAATCATTCATTTTTGACAAAAATGTACATGCCATAGTAAAAAATTATAATAGGATTATACTGTTTTCAAAGATTCCGAAAAGAATTAGGCGGCCCTCTTTGCCACTAACGAACAAGATCTTTCCTGCAAAGAAATTTGCAGATTAAAATAACTGTTTTCTTCTTTTATGACGCAAGGTCTCTTTTAAAACATTTATGATAAAAGTTAATCCAACGTTAATCGAGCGGATGGTAAAAACGAGAATAAAAATTTTACTATCATCAAAATTAATTTGACCAACGATCAGTGTTCACGAATGAAATTTAATCAAATTTGATATTGATAATATATATTCGTAATAACAATTTGTATTTAACGGCAGATTCAAACGATTGTATATCACCCGCGTGTGTTCACTTGCAATTTTTCATTTTTAACACTTGAAATATTAAATCTATTAGAGGGTGCCGAGTTCCCCTACTGAGATCTTATGACAGAAATGCGATCGGTATCACCACATGTATATAGGTAGTAATACCTCGTGCCATCCATCAGATAACGTGTACCCCTGCCTTCAGAATGTCTTTCCACCCAAATCTATTATGCCTCTTTAAGTGCTCAGACTTCACAATATCATAATCTGTGTCACTTGTGCTTTTGAGAAAGTAAAGCAATAATTTCTTTCATTATTCCCTACCTGAACGCAAATTGCGATTCATAAATGTATTTTACAATTTTCACAGGAGGCCTGAAAGGGTTATACAGTCATGACCAGTAGGCGGAACAACAGATGCTTATATTACTAAATTATATGGTTGCGGTAAGAATGTTATTTTTACATTTAGAACCTGCAATTAGGAAATAACCTGAACAGTATAATTGTTTTCTAGTGTAAAACTCGATTTAAACTATATTCCCGTACGGATATGCTTTTTATTCTATAGAATATAAGAGCGATATACCTATACATGCAAAAATAATAAATTGGCGAATTTCTGATGTTGCAAAATTTTTACCACAATTGTACAAAAAGTATCAATTTTTAGTACACCTGTTCTTGAAGCGTGTATGTAATACAACATAAATCCACAATATTTCACATTTCTGATTTCGCAAATTTTCACTCGTCATACATACAAACATAATAGTCGAAAAATATTTATTTTCTGAATATTGTACATTAGCGTTAGACGAATTATAAATTAATTATTTTTTTTAATAGTTTAAAAAGTACCATATTTTCATCCGTAATTCACGATTTACTATTGGCAAAAATACGGAAAAATTTAAATCATGTATTTCATTAATTAAAATTCAAATTATTATATATTAAGAAGAATTATTAATTTTAGCTAGACTTAAATATTGATAGAATAATACAACTTAAAAAAAAAATTACGTTATCTTTATCCTAGTTTTATGAATTTAGAAAAGTTCCTCAAGTAAATTTATTTTGGTGAATTTTTTTAATTTTAAACATTTAATTTAATAAACGGATTAGTACACAGCTAAATTAATATTGAAAACCTTCACTGAAAAAAAAAATTTGTTATTTTCAAGTAAATATATTTACGAAATAAATATTTACTTAAATATAGAAAAAATTTTTTAACTATTTTTTTAAATTTGGATAAGTTTAAAGCAGATTTATTGTTGAGGCCAATGTTCAGTATATTTGTCGTTATTTATATATTATAAAATTGTTAGACCAACAGCGAATAAAAAATTAATAAACATATATTGTATATTAAATCTAGTATAAACATATTATATATTACCAATTATTAAATTAATAAAAATCAGGTTTAGTAAAATTAGAAAAGGAAAATATTTGACTGACACTATTTTGTTAACAAATCACAATTCGCTACGGCACAAAGACGCTCCCCACAATGCACTTCTCGAAACTCTCGTACATTTTAAAGGACAATCGACATACATGCCTTTAACAGTAACTACTCGTGTAAGTACTCCAGATTAAGAAACGTTTCTCACGATTTCTTCTCGTCGACGGGAACAGAGTACGATGCGGGATGCAGAATGCGCCGCCACTGGCACTCTAATACCTCGAGTGTCACTCGTGTAACGCATGAACGAGCTTTGGAATATTGACACTCAGTATATAACGGCACATTTTTCCAGCTTGATGACTGCAAAAGTGTAATTTACGTTTAACAGTGATCAAAGGACCAAAACAAGGGATGTGAATAAACGATTACGAAAAGTCATTTGTTTTCCATGGATCCGTAGCTCTGTCGGTTACAGAATGTGCATATGAACACGTCGAAATAACACTAATTAAAGGTGAGTGTAATTCCTTGTGATGAAATTTCTACATTAATTTTATTCTATATGTTTTTTTTTTTTTTTGTACGCTGTAATGATTAAAAATAATAATTTCATAATATAAATATTTTTACTATAAATATTTATGTGAAAATATTTCTCATTTCAAATGGACATTAATAAAGAGATACTAATGAATTTGAATTTATAAAAAATAAAATTGTCGACGAGAAAAAATAACCTACAATGCATTATTTATGTAATTTCAAACCTAGTAAACAACAATAAAAATCGATACAAATTTACTCAATTCGTTATAGTTTCAGTGTCATAAATTTTTAGGGTTTGAAAACGAGTTCATTCATTGATTTACATCAGGTAACAGAACCATAAAAAATACGAAGTTCGAAACGTTCTAAAATTGAGACGTAGTGGACCCCCCGTCGATCCACAGAGAAGGGCGTTTTACCGCTAGGGTGTTGTGCCTTGACAAATTACTGAGGTAAACAATCCGCCCTGCAGATATCGATGAATGCTCTTACAAACCGCAATCATTATTCAATTTTCGTCAAGTCTTTGTACCCACACAACACAATCCCTCCCATGATGTCCTGAGGAGCTCATGAGGACGTACAAATGTCCATTTTTTTTTTGACCTGCGGAACTTCTCGGGAGCTCATCAGGCCATCCCGGGACGGATTGTGTTGTGTGAGTAGTTGTTATTGAATATAGGTCTTGTTCGGACTTTCCTAGCTTTTTTCAAACTTCAACCCTTGATGTTTGGACAACGTACGTTGATATATATACGTATATATCTGTATCAAATACTGCACTCGGTGACGTTATCTTTTGAAGTAAATAATGGGCATTACAGTGAGCATTAGTGACGTAATAAGTGAACATGTAAATATTTTAAATTTAATTGTAACATTTAATTACAAAATGTATTTTTTTAGATTTTCCTTTTTGTCATGAATTGCATGTGTAAAAAACATACATTCATTGCCAAATTTTCATTTAGTGAATATTTTACCCTACAGAATTAAGCCTGAAGATAAAATCACGAATGAATAAAAAAGAAGTTCTTTCGTATATTTATACCAAATATTTATGAAAGCATTCCGTAGAAATTTCTTGGGATGAAAATTAAAACCTTATAAAAAACTAAATTAAAAGTAAAATGAGTATAATATCTACGCATATATATACTCTATCAATACTACAAGCGATTTGTGATGTATTGTTCGCAACAAGATATTTCGCAGGACTATTTCAGATCCTCTTGAGTTTAATTAAATATTGTCAATTACTAAAAATCATAAAGTTGCAACGACGACATTCCACGCTTCGAAAATCGCCAGTGTCCTACATATTAAACGCCTCTGCTGTCACATTCCGTAAGGAATCCCCTCGCGGCGCGGTGTTATACGGGGTACGAAACTCTCTTTCCATGTTTCCCCGAAATGCAATTAGCATCTCGATTTAATAATCCACTTGACGAGCCGTATGTTAGCAGCTCCCGCAGACGCACTATACGCGTACATGCAGTTCGCCCCGAGTTCCCCGACCCCAGCCCCTAATCGCGCCACACGAATATACATCGGGATCAACTGAAGAGGACGTACCTCTCGGGAAATAGTAATATACTGTAGCGCTTCCGGTCGAATGAATAATTATTCCTATGGCAATAATTCGGGGCGAGAGGGCGCCGCAACGGCGACAACAAGCCTGGTTTACAGGCATTGTCGCACATCGCGCTGCTTTATTCGCCGTCCTGGAATTCCTGCGCTTAAAATAAAAGAGAGCACGCGGAGCCGGGCACTTGTAAAGTTTCAAAAGCAAAATCGACAAGTGGTTCCCACCAGGCGGACGACGACACGATCGGGACCGAGACGCACCTTGTCGTACTCGCTCTCCCTCTCTTCTGCGATTATTGAATCTCAGCAACAACTCGAGCTCGGCAGCAGCACGCCGTCGGTTTTGTTCGCGAAAATAGAGACCAATACGAGTACGTTCCATATACGAGAGACTGTTAAATTTGAAAGTACCAAAGAATAAGAATGAGAGCGAATGCATGCGAGGGAAAGAGAGAAAATAGGAGCGAGGGAGAGAACGAAAGAGAAACGTATCGATTGCGATAATATACAATTGTCTTATTTATAATTAGAAGCGTTCGAATGTGAAAAAAATACAGTTTTGATAATTAAAGATAATATATATATATATATATATATATAGTGTGGTCCAATTTTATTTTAATTTCACGTATTCTTTTTCAACTCATTGTTGCTTGCCTTATTGTAACAATTTTTCACTCCTGGGATAATAATTTGTTCGTTGACCGATAAACGATCTAATTTGATATTTCTTTAACGAAGACTTTTTTTGATGAATTCAAGACAGTTGCAAACATGTGGAATTCTATAGATTACAAGTTAACAGTCGAAATCGGTTTTCTTCTTTGCCCTCAATTCAATTACTAAATAATAAAAATAGATTTCTAATAATATTAATGCATGATTGAAAACGGGTTTATTTAGAATGATTTTACATAAAAATAAATGTTATTATATTATTTACAATATTTAATGTATATTGGTTAAACATAAATATTTTATTCACATTGACATTGTCATTAATACAGTTCCTTCGAACATAACTTATTAGATGTGAGTATAGTAGCATCGGTCATGAATTAATTTTTTAAAATGGCAAAGAAGAAATAAATTCTAGGATTTAGGTTTATAAAGATTACGATTTATGGCCAAATACTGCCCATTTTCTGTTACATTTCAAGCTGGTTTCTGTAACAGATTATGGGCATCAATTGTGGCCATAAACTGGGCATTTTCTGTACAGTCTCAAGCTGGTTTCTAATAACAGGTTATGGGCATCAATTATGGCTAATTCTTGGCCAGTGACCATTTCATATGGCCACAATTTCTACCAGGGAAAAACTAAAAAAATATTCTAAATTACTATTATGTAAAATCATGATTTCAGATATAGTTCATACAAAATTACCTGTCACCTCGTAACTATCCATTGCAAAGGATACGAAATATTTCCCCTTCGACTGTCCACATCTCCCGAAAAGATGACCCTATGTGCCCCCCGCTGATATCTGGTCTAGGCAAACTAATTTGAGACACGGTAGGCTCGGAAAGGGGTATTTGATTACTTTATGTATTATCTAGTGCATGGGAAAACTGTAATCTATAACATGTGTCTTTGTTCGATGGGAAAATGTCTTTTAAAACTGTCCTTATTTCTAGAAACTGATTGGTTAAAATTTACATTATATCTGGCTTGATAACTTTTTGTGTGTGTATATTTATATATATGTTTTCACCTGTCGCCATCACATATTATTTATTTCACAATTTTAAACACTTCTTGGAAATAAGCGTTGCAGTCATGTTTTACGATGCAATGCAGCAAGCAAGATAATATTTTGCACACTTACTTACACTCGTAGTCAAAATCTTGTGCTCATGCAAATACGAATTTTATCATCAATCGAGACGATTTTCTTTTCACATGTATTCTCTTACATTACATTAATATCATCAAATTAGATGAAAATATTATTTCTATTAATATGTTAATATTACAAAACGTGACAAAATTGAATCTTGATTTGGATGAATATTTTTTAATGTTTTTTTTTTTTTCTTTCTTTATTATTTGCATTTTATTTCCAACAATAAAATATATTTTATACACATAAAGAAAGTTATAAAATAAACGCGGAAATTAAATGCTATGTATTCTCTTGAATGCCCAAATTAACGAAAGTTTCGAAGTCTTCGGTTTTGTGGACTGTGCACAAGCCGAGCGACTCGAACTGTTGACAGCTGTACAAAGTTTTCGACTGTCCCAGAAGTGACGTGACGAAGTACGTTCGTGATTTCAGTACATAATTTTCGAATGCGAAATAAATACGAAATAATGATATAACATTTTAAGTGACTACTTTCAAGAATACATAGGTATCGGCTTTGTCAATCGCGAAATATCGTCGATAAATGATTACGTATATAATTTTTTATGCATCCCTATACTAGAGAACGACACCAGTTCCTGCCCAATTTTTCTAGCCTCTATGTTAAAAGTAATGGAGTCCAAAAAAAAATGGCCTTAAACTAGTCTTATTTTCTACTAAGGATTACACATTATATTTCAAAATCGTACAGACAATTAAAAAAGTATAAAAATTGTATTGAATTCGACTTCACTTAATTATTAAACTAGTATTAAATAAGATTTTTTTTTAATGTAGTGAAAAGTGCACTGATTTTCTGGAAAATTTGTCAATAATATGCATTCGCATACGCCTTCAAATAGTTCACCCTTTATTACGTAACAAATTCTCACCGCAATGCACGTAACATTTGACCAATTCCCTCCTCCCTCCGTCATCCTTGTTCTTAGTGTACATAAAGCACTCGAACAGACCCTTGGTTTGTGGGAAAGAGAAAGAGAGGAATAGAACGCTAAAGGGGGTTGAAAAACTCTAGAGAAACAGAACAGTAACAAAACGCTTTCGCTGCCGTGGGCACACAAAGGCCGGCGTGTAATTGCGATCCGGTAACAAAACATGCTCGATATGTTACATCAAATCGTCGCCCGATTTCTCGGTCGACTGTCGGCCAATGTCGACGCGGCGATCGCCCGCAATATGTATATCGTGTCAGAAATCTCAAGTACTCTCTAAATAGAGGATACTTTAAATCGGCGTATTGTTGGCTTTGTCTGGAGGCAACAAAACAGAAAATGCTAGCTATACGAGCTCGGCATTGTAGTCAATTAGCAGGCATGTACATACGTCACGATCGGTTATTCGATTTCTAGTGGGCTACATCATTATATCGCAGGCACTCATGCTGTACCGAAATCTTAATTTTAATTAATGAATTAATTACATTTCATACCAGACTGCTGCAATACAATATTTGAAAAAATGAAACAAAGAAGAGGGTCTTTTAAGAAAAATGTACAATATTCGTAATATTCGTAATATTCTTTTAAAAAATGATTTTTATTAAAAAAAAACGGATTTTTAACGACGTTTAAAAGGTTTATGCCTATATTACGTTGCGACCATTCATTGTGGTCCTCTTCAGAATATATACAACTGTGATATATACATAATATAATAATTATAAAATTTCGTACAAAATTATACAATACGATTTTATAAAAAATAAATATAATAAATGTTTGTATAACAAAAACAATTTATATGGTTTTAAATGAATATAAAAGTATTTGACATTGAGTCATCATTTATACAATTTACAGATTCTGATGCAATTCTACCAAGATGGTAAAATTTACATGATGATACACTACAACGTACTCTACATTCTAAAACTGAGAATTTTTAAAGTAACTTTCAATCAAGCATGTGCCTTTAAATGCATAGGGGTACAGAAACAAGAAAGTTGAGATTTGTCGTTTTGGATCTGGAGCACGTTCACCCCTATGTAGACTACTCTTCGAAGTCATATGCTATTACTCACGTCGGCAAGTTCAATAATAAAATCGAGTACTATGTTATTAATTAGCTATCTAAGTGCATTATTTATTTAATGATATAGTTACTAGTTTAATTTACTTTATTTAAAAATTGTATGTTATTATTTAATTTATTCGTGACCTATTTCTTTTCTATTTTTTAATTACACCTATATCATACAAAAAATATTTTCTAATATTGAAAGTAGTAAGAATATATAGTATAATACAATAAAAGCACGACCTTTAATGTACAGTAAATTAAAAAGTGTCCGCATTTCTAAATAAATGGCTAATACAATAACAGTACATTTTTGCAAGTAAATCACTTTATGCATATCAAAGTGAAGTTTAACTCTTTTAAATAAAATTTATTCTACATTATTTTATAAATTACCATTTACAGAAGGAAGTATGCTACTGCCCTAGTAGAAAATAAGACCAGTTTATGAACATTTTTCTGGACTCCATTACTTTTAATATGGAGGCCAGAAAAACTGGGTAAAAACCCATTTTCTACTGTTCTGTTGTACTGTACTGTACTGTGTGACTATTCTATTCAAATAATAGTAAAATCTCCACATTGCCACATTCGACATTCGACATTCGAATAAGGCATCATTATTAAAATAAAATTTATAATGATAATACATTTCAAATTTTCACATAGATATCTATTAGAAGTACCATTTTTCCAAAGTTACAATGACTGGACTAGTATTGTTCTGGACAATCTATCAATAGACTGTTCAGCACAGCGTAATATCACTAGTCAATTCATGATATCGTTCCCTCTAATAATAGAGTAAAATGTCGGTATAACGATGCACTGTAAAAAATGTTTTACTTTAAGACTATACAAACAAATCAACTACAAATACATTTTGAAGGACTCTTTTCGAAAATCGACATTTTCGCAGGTTTACATTTTTTAAGACCATTTTAAGACTTATTTATTGTTGCATATGATACTGTATTGCATTTTATTAAAACAAAATAATGCAGGATAAAAAGGGTCATACCAAGTTTACGAAGATAAACAATAGAGTTCATTTCAAGATAGAACTTTATTCGGATAAAGTTACTTTTTACAGCAAACAATTATCACTGTAAAAAGAAATACTTAAATTCAGCCAAGAAATGGGACTGAAATCTTGAATTAAATAAGAAACTTGACTGAAAGTATGATGTAATGTTAAAAAGCCCTCTTAAACAAGGACGGACTTATGCACTATACGTTGCCGATTTTAAGAAGCAATCAATTTAAACATTTATTTTTACAGTGATTATTGCGTATAATATGATACTAATGTTTAGGCGAATAATGTCCCATTGAAATTTATTTAATAAATGGATACATTTTTGTATACGCCTAAAGTTATTAAAGAAACGGCTCATGGGTATTCCGTTTTTTGCTATGATGATAGAATTGATTCGTTTTCTCGAAGGCAACACGGCCGTAGATTCCCACGAGACGTTCAATCCATTATCTCACTCGTGTTGCACTTCCGTCCCTATCGAAGGCATAAGCGCCAATAAAAGCTCACAAATCACTTAAGTTCGTGGAGGGTAAGTCATTAAACGTTTTAAAGCATATACTAATCGATTCAACATACAAGTATTCGAAACTGCTTATTCGCGACTCATTGAAAGTGATTTACACGTTTGGTTATTAATTACTTTCACCGTGAAGTTGATCGATGAATGGCGGAAGGTAATTTCTTGGCTGAATTAAGGACCACTTAGCTAAGACATTATCACGAATAAATAATAATAAAGTTGCCTTATTGCTTTCACTGTGTGGGTAGCGAAGATTATGTAAATTTCAAATTTTCTTACGAATGTAGATCAACCAGATGTTGTATACTGATGAATGATTAAAATCCAATTAACAATTTACACGTATAAAAATAAATATATGCAAATAAATATAAAAATAGTTGAATGTCAATCCTTTTCCAATTCGTCGTGAACAATATAATTGGACAATTTTGTGAGAATTTTTTATCGAAAAAATATTTATATATAGTAGTTCCAAATGCAGCATAAAAATGCATGCTTTGTTCAGAAAACTGAAATGAAAGTAACGAGAACTGCGTTTCTTATATTTTTATATCAGAATTTAGAAAGAATGACAATTGGTATACATTGCAGGAGGATTCGAGGAGGTTTATTTCCATAGTGATGCTGCACGTACCAGCTCCCACTTTGTTAAAGAATGCCACTAAATCGACTGACATTTAACAAGACACGCCAAGCAAATTACAACATTTTTCTGAAAACCAAGCGGGAAAAAGTGAAGGAAGACGCGGGCTCAAGTCGAGGGAACTCAAATAACCAAGTTTACCGTGATAGAATATTTGCACGTGCGACGTGTTTCGTCTCGTGTCAGGAATTTAATAAAGCAACGCCGAGGTGGGCGAGTGCGTTTTTAAGAGACGCACACGCTAAACGTCGGCTCAAGGTATAACCATAATTTACTCCCCCTTCCGTCTTGTTTCCCTTTCCCGCATCATCATCATGTACTTGCCACGGGTTACTGGGTACACGGCTCTCGTGAAAAGCTCGACCGAGTAACGCCATCGGGGGTTTCGACGAGTTCCAGCCGCACTCCCGTAAAATGCCCTCATTGTTGCGCACCGTTGATGCATCCATTATGTCCACCGTGGATGGGAACAGATTATGTTACTCGTTGTCATTCGGGGGGTCTCATCACCGTCATGACATTGATGCGACGAAGGGGAGAATGCGACGCATGCTTATTGTCCGAATAAATTATCTAGCCGAACTACTATGCTGCACCTCTAAGTACCGCCCTAAGTATGACCAGGCCATGTATTGCCAGATCCGATCTATTTTTTTCGAAAATCAGATATGATTTGACACTGAAATAGCTTGGCAATAACCGTGAATTTGATTGTTGCTCGTGATTGCTTGAACCCTTTGTACGATTTGGATACAGTTTTCAGAATCAAGCCTTGATTCTCAGTAACTGAAGCCATTGTTATCTCGTGTATCAAAAGATTTTTCATATGCATTTCAGACATCATTCCCTATATTATTCCAGCCGATTACCACTAATTATACCATACAATATAAAATACAACGATTTAATCATTCATAATTATTGATCAATAAAATGTTTCGTTATACTTATCTCAGACCTTTTGCACACGATTCAAAAGAACTTTTGACTATTGATGAATTTACTTTATAATACGTTTTCTTGATTTTTTGAAATATTCGTATTCATTTTCAATCAAGCCTCGTCAAGATACGCCGAAAAAAGTCACGGAATGAAAGTAAAAAAAAAAGAATATAATGTCAAAATTGTAACTGATCATTTATAATTCTTCGAAGTCAAAACGGAGATCAAACATTCTTTGGCTTTCGAAAGCCGTAGAGGTATGTATATCCTTTTAAGAGGTTTCAAAAGTTAATGAGGAACTGTTACGTATTATGAGAGGTTTAGAACAGAACCTCAGTTGACACTAAGTATGTCCTAACATGATCTCGGTGTAAGCCAATCGCAGAAGTGCGATTGGTTTCTTCGATCTTTACTACTGATTTGTGGATTTTACTCCCCTGGGATTAAATGAGGGAATCGCTCGATTCATCGATTAACAGTGTTTGACGTAAAGAATAAGTATCGGAGAGGACACTTCTCCAGTCATTCCTAATCTGTTTTCACGATAGTGATGACTTTAATTGTCAACGTCCTATTCTTAACTTTTATCCCACTAAAATACAAAGCATTTTATATAGTTTCTTGCGAGTTTAACATCGTTGTCGATCATCTCAATGGAATCTCGGCCGCAAATGTTATTTTAGTCTCAGAGGCTTTACCGCTGGTACTCCTGAAACGTCCCTGGGGAACTGGAGACGGAACGTTTCGATTTCACGAAATAACGATCAAAGATTTTTTCAAATATTGATGAATTTACTTAGGAACATAATGTTTTTTAATAATATTTTTATGACAAATATATTGCAAATAATATACAAATATCAGAATGTAATTTTAATATTTTCTTCAGATGACCCTTGAAAATTGCGATTATAAGGGTAATGAATACAGAAAAGAGGATGAGAATAAGACAAGTTAATTGACAGCAATCGAATGAATTTTTCATATTTTTTGTACATTATTCTTGAACCTTACTTTGTGAATATTATTTATTCCATGCTAACTTAAAACTTGTTTTATAATATCATACAATTTATAATAGAAATTAATCGTGGGGGTACGTTTTTACAATTATAGTAATTATTTCATGAACAGACGTTCGACAACATAAGTTATTTATTTCCTTGCATAACACATGTACGTACAAGTTTATAATCACAAAGTTTTTATTGTGTTGTTAATTTCTTTATAGACTGAAACGAGGACATTTACCAATTGAACAAAAAAGTAGTAATTTTGTTTTGTATATGAACAACTTGGATTTTAACAATACCCTTCTACATCCCTACCTTTTTGTGTTTGTTTTAGTTTACATTCAGTCCAAAGGACTTAAGCATCAGTTTCCCTATGTATCTTTTAAAAGATATTATACTCTGGTAATTATCTAATATTGCCGTTTTTTTGCGACGTTCCTTTATGTATTTAAACATTTTTTTTAAGTAGAAAAAATTTCACTAAAATATTTATTCACTAAATATTCATTATTTTTTAGCATTTGTCTTAGTGATATGTTAAACTAATTATGTTATTTACTAATAATAGCGACTATGTGTTTCAAGTTAAAGTTGAAAACATAGTGCCAATTCCTTATAACAACCCAATTTTTAATGAGGATTTCCACTAATTTAGTATGTCATATATGACATACTATGTCTTATATGATTATTTGTCAGATTCAATGTCAGATATATCTGACATTAATATTTAACTGCTGACAAACATAAATGTTTGTAAATTAAATAAATTATTTTAAAATTTAAATATATACATATATATGTATATTGATGCGCTGTTATACTGTATTATGGTACGAAACTTTATTTACCTTATCTTAAAAAGAGATGAAATTAAGTTAAGCTGTTAAATAAATTCTAAATCATTTTATGTCACTTCACGAAATTGTATTTTCTAAATGAAAAGAAAGAACTTAATACGATCAAAATTCAGGAATTATCTCTATACAAATAATTATGTAGTATATTGCAGTTAATACTATTTTCATAGAACTCAAAAATGGACGTCATTTGCCTCGCACACATAAAGAATACAAACAATTAAAGTACACAATCCGCCGTTGAAATTTGAATGCGATTATGACCGCAATTTCACCCCACGTGCCCGTGTACATAGAAAGAGCAAGGGGAGCTTCGAAGAAGCTAAGAATAGAAAGGCAGATAATCGTTTTTTGATGTAGCAAAATCACATTCAACGTGATCTTCAAAGATTTATTTTGTTAAATCTTCAATCAATCGAAGTATGTAATCCTTCAAAAATATTTTTACGGCTTACAGTGCAATATTTGTACATGACCACGTTGCCATATTTGAACACGTGTCTTGGATTTGCAATGAATACATACATTTTTTTCTGTAAAATCGATTTTATTATTTTATATCAACAATGTATAATATTCCTTGTCGAAAGAGAATAAGTATAATGTATTGTCAGAATGGCATAGTTGCAATGTTTTTCGTTGCTAGAAAATTTCACCTGGTACAGTTATAATACATATAGTTGTATTAATATGTAACTATATATATTTATATATATGTATATATATATATAACTATGTCATACCGATAGTTCCAGGACTGTCCATTAAAACGTTGCGAAGCAACGTTTTAAGGTCGGGGAATCCC
>JAPYZR010007645.1:0-14658 GCA_030522945.1 Trichopria nigra | reverse complement strand
GTTTCAGGCAGGTTTGTGACGGTTAGGTTAGGTTAGTTTTTAAGCGGGGGGGTCCGGAGGGGCAAGGCCCCCCCGCTAGGCATGTTGTGTCCACCCTCCTCCCTCTCCGCCCCCTGCGGGGGCGAAAACAGTATAGGGGATTCCCCGCGACCTTAAAACGTTGCTTGGCAACGTTTTAATGGACAGTCCTGGAACTATCGGTATGACATAGTTATATATATATATATATATATATATATATATATTTGTAACGCGTCACTGAGGCTTCTGGACAAATCTAAAGTCCTCCTACATGTATATATATATATATATATGATGTATACAGAACCTGAATCGCGCAAACCAAAAAAATGTAATGTTAAAACGGCGTGAACGTTGCGGTGCTCGGTCCGAAAGTCCCTTGAATAATGCAAAACCGCCGTGTCGCATGGGACTTGTTGCGGAAATTTAGGGGAACGTAAGAGGAACGCACGTCTGCTATACTTACATTTATTAAAGCGGGACTTATTATTGTTGGAAAGGATTTCCTCTGGGTTATTTTCATGTACGTATATTATATTATATGTATATGTACGTAACATAACTTGTAAATCCACTATTCCCATTGTGTATTTATGGTACGCAGAGTATCGAAGCTCGGGCGGCTCGCGTTGGCGGGTCCCAAGGGAAATGGCTGAAGGGAGAAGGAGTCAAGCGAGTCGTGCGTTCTGCGCGATCTGCGTAATGCAAGCATGCAAGTAGGGCCCAGTACCCGGAAGTAGTACGTACGAATCGCGATGATTCGGGGATTTGGATAGGCGATCCTCGAAACTCGATGAGCAAATATCGCGGAAATCCACTTGAATTCAGTAATCCCGTGGGGTAAAAACGTGCCCGCCAATCGGGGTCGAGCAATTACGGTTAAGTGCGTTGCGAAATTCCCCAATATTGCCTTTAGACGAGGGGGACGAGGGCCTGCTGCAAGTGTCCTGGTCCTGGCCCAACGCGGTCCTGGATCGCGTTTCGTCCGAACATTTGCCTCAATAACTCATTAGGCGCTATTCGACAATGTCGCGCAACGAACGCCGCTGTTCTCACATACATTCACACACGTACAGATATACACATATATATATATATATATATATATGTATATGTATACGTATTTATATACGTGTCGATGGTTTTCGTGGATGCCTAGATAAATGCGAAGGTGGAGCGACCGTCGATTATTCCACGGTCCCTTCCATTTAGCCGCATTTATATGCGGCGCATATAAATGAGCGTATATGTATGCGTGAGTAAATGCCGACACGTGAATACTTCAATAGGCCTGCAACGAGCATACAGACTGGTATGCTCCGCCAGAGGTGCAAAACAAGAGGTGAATTCCGCTGCTTTTTGCGCGAATGGCGTCGGCCTTTTAGATTTATTCATACATGTCGCTACATCTTCGCCTTGTAGTGTGATATTTTTTTAATAATTTGAAAAAGTTGCAAAATGTTTATGCATAAATGTCACACAACTGTTACTTTTCGCATTTCTCGGGTACACGTGTGCGATTAGAGATGTATAATTTAGCACGCACACGGAAAGCAATGTTTCGTTAAATCGGTGTAATATTACATTATTATTGTATATTATCAAGGCGCAATATCTCCGTAATATCACCGCGATAATACATAATATATTACGTGCTCTGGCGGAATAATACATAAATATAGAATAATATAGATATAATGGACAAATAAAGAATGTTGTTTTTTAACGTGTTGATATGATATATTATTGAGGACTATTAATGCTTTGCGTAGGTAGCATTGGATATTGAGTAACTGCGATGGTATAGTTTGGTTTGTTTCGGTTTTGATATGCGATTATTTAAATGAATTGGGTCCTTGTAACGTTTTTAATTGCGACTTATTATTAAATAGCATTCTTTTCGTGCGCTCGCACACGCGCACACACACACGCATTTTACAAGTATTTTGAGGACTCGTTGATGATAATGACCCGAAAATTGAGGAAACTACGCAAGTTTGTAAGAAATTTGCTATAAAAAATGTAGATTGTTTTTTTATTCCCCCTCCTCTATTATTTGAAGGATACATTTCAGCTTTTAATCTGATCTAAGTTTGGGCTTAGGCATATCCAAAAAGAGGTTATTAAAGCTTTATTCTGTCAATTTGTTCGTGAGCTACAGCTTGTCAAAATTACATCGCAAAAAAACGGTTTTTCGAGTTCCCCTACTCTACCACCTGGTGGATATATTCAAAAAACTAATCGGTTCTAAGTTAGGCCAGGGCATATCCAAAAACAGTTTATGAAAGCATTTCTGTTCATTCGTTCGTGAGTTACAGCGAGTACAACTTTAGCGTAACGAACGTACGTACGTAAGTACAGACTAACGGACAAATATTTTTTTATTGAATTTTTGGGTTCCTTGTGGTCTGAAGCGTGGACATTTGATGAAAAAATAGGGGGTTAGGTTTTTTTTGCCAGGGGGACCAAATTCAATACTTCTTCCGACCTACGGTACGGGTCGAAGTAAAAAAGAAGAAAAATGTCACAATTGTGAAGAAAATGTATTCCTAAGAATAACACCCATACAACCACGATAGACTGTAGTCGACTCCAAGTCTGCTACAGAGAGTTGATAGCACCATTCCTTATGGCAAGTTTAAGTAATGTTGCTGTAAGATTGACAACTTTATAGCAACATTATACTTAACATTGTCATAAGGTTCGGTGCTCTTGGGGTGTCGACTTTAATTCAACGGACGAGTACCGCAGACTGCCGAGAGAGGGCCACCGGTGTTGGCTATAAAATTTTAATAGTATACTTTGACTACAAATATTTTAATAGTAATTTTTAATTTCTGTTATAGTCAAAAACACAAACGTTTTTTAAAATAATGTTGATAATTGAAGAAGCATAAAAACGCCCAATAAAGTGGAAACTGTAAATAATCGAAATTTAATCATGATTGTAATGTTAATTGCAGATATATTAATATATCATAAAAGAACAATTGATAATTTTTCGGAGAAAAGTCTTGCGTCTCCGTGCTTGGACGAAATTCGAAAACGATAAGGAATAGACAAGATTCGAAAAAATTGCGGGTGTCAGAAAATTAATAAATATACATGTGTGTTTGTGTGTACGTTATTGTTCATAGAAATGAAAGTGGTATTCCTATATACTCGTTATATTTTAGTGGAACTCACGTTGTTAAGCATGACACACAGGTATACGCATTCCATGACTATATTGGGTACGTACCGAACGTCAGGCGATGTATTACGAAAAGATTTAGTACCTATATATATACTGGGTAATAATCATATATCTTAAGAAGCTCTACAAACAATGCTGAATTCACCTATCATCCTTAATGCCACCGAGCGAAACTATTTTTAAGTGTAAATTTCAAGCGTCGTTTTTGTGAGGATTTTCTGAAAATCCTTGCAAATATATCGTTCGACTACTAAACATTTTCACCACCTAATCTAATATACGAACTAAATAAATATTCATTTTATCTTAAATAAAAATAATAATTTTCTTTTTTTCGTGAACCGTTCAATGAATTTATTTTAAAAATAGATGCCCCTGACAAAAGGTCGAAACTCGAAACGTTTGACATATCTGTCAAACTTAATTTAATATATTCCATCGATTATAAGCAAGGAACTGTAATGGCCATAAATAAATAAAGGTTTAAAATAATTTTATCTTAAAACATTAACAGTAAACAGATTCCCGAAAAAGACTGTTCGCGCTGCGCCGTAACTATCCCAACAAACGAAAAATGATTAATTTCAGAAAATTTTAATTAAGAATGACAATACATCGCAGTAGTGTGTGTCGATAATAATCAATATGAATTATTATCAATGTGAATCATTTTTAAGCCAATTTTTCAAACATTAATAATTTTTCTTTTACTCGGATACTATATATACTGCATACACCTTCGTGACAATGCACGCTTCACCTAATTCCGAGAATGTTCTTGCATCGGAGCTCTTTTCGCAGGTCTCTTGACATCTTTCAAAATAGAATTCTCAAAGAGACATTGGAGTCTTTATCTCCGGCAAGACGACTCTCGAAGGGATCCTCAATCGGAGGTCTTGAAATATTTTCACTTATATATATCGTATGGACTTATAAGTGTATCGTTTTTTTTTTAATTCGTTTTAAAACACGATGCACGATCAGATGTCTTTTCTTATGATCTTTGACGAAACTTACTCATCAAGTCGTCCTTTGAAGAACAGAGGTATATATAGGGACTTCCGCAAAGCTCTTCATACAACGTATATGAGAAAGACCACATATACCTGTGGTATAATAAATGGAAAATATTCAACGATTATATATATATACATAATAATTATAATCGTTGAGAGCTATATATATACACAGCATACGTACACTACATTTGAAAACCTATAGTAAATATTGTAAAAATATTGCAGAAGCATTTGCAATTCGCATGACGCACACCTCACATTTGGGCGCGTAAAATGCATATGTGTAAGGAAACGAGTCCGCAAGCGCTCGTATGTGTGTATATGTATATATATATATATATATATATATAGGTTTCCGGATGAGTGACATGAATTTCGGCGGCTGCCGTTTGACGCTGCAATTTCCAAGTTTCTTGTTGAATTCGAATCTACGTGTCTTCACGCTCTCGTGACTCGGCTGCAATTGATGCTGCCGCGGAAATTTAATTGGGCAATATGCCAGAGCCCGACGCACATATGTATATATCTATATGTATAGGTATATATGGCATAGAGAACGCCGTGTCTTTGCGACTATTTTTGTTTGCTCGTCGAAAATTTCAATTGGCTATGCGCTTCCACACCGGACGTGAATTTAAACGTGCCATTTTTGGTATATTTTTTCATGGATGAAATCGATGGGGTGCATTATTATACGATTCGTTTTTCGGTTATTTCCAGGTGGCATTCGTAAAACCAATGAACTTTGCAGACAACGATTTCTACTCATTCCTATAAAGTATACATTAAAACTGGAAATCCATTAATTGAAAATAATAATACATAATATATATATATATATATATATACATCCGCAACAACCGCAACTTTGACATGGTAAAAGTTTACAAGACGAGAGCGTTATGAAATTGCACATTATTTGCTTCATATTTTCAGATTCGCAAATATCCTTAGACTAAAAAAAAAAAGAAATAAACAAGCTAAGGTCTTCGGCCGCCAACCCCCCCCGGGGTCCCCCCCCCCCCCCACCCCCCTGGATCCCCTCTCGCTTCGTTCGATTGTCATATATACAAGGTATGGACGGGAAGCGAGATCGTGATTGGCGGATGAAACTGCCGCACCGTGTAATTATATATAGACATAATTTGGATATCACGTAGAGATGATGTAATTTTTGAAAAAAAAATTTATGTCTTATATAGCAAGATATGAGTTTATATATATATATATATATATATATATATATACATATATATGTTTCAATTATTATTGCATTATAATTAGTGTTTTTCTTTCATGAGAAAGAACTTGGCCTTTATTATTACTATAGGATTTCATGATTTTTTGTGGTTAGAAACTACTGTACGGAAACTTCATTGTTCTTAAAAACTTTCTTGATGGATGATATATCTTTTTTTTTTATGATAGATTTTTGAATATTACTGCATTTGCAAAGAACTTTTTTACATATAATAAGAACTTGGCGAATTTTTTTACATAGAATGTGTTTTTGGAGAATACTTTTTGACCCAATGAATATCTATACTCTTTGCCTTTTTTTTTTTTTTATTGTTTGTTTTTTTGGTTGTCGTCTATTTTTTTTTTTTTTTTTTTTTTTTTTTTTTTTTTGGATAAAATATCTACGATTCAGTCTTTAAGGAATTCAAAAATAAATAGTATATTATACAACAAGTGCGCAAAGACAACATTACCGCACGAGCGCCAATTGCTGCGCACGAGTCGCCGAAGGCGACTATAGTCCTCTTGCGTTTGTTCGAGTGGGGTAACGTTGCGCACTAGTTGCTTACGATATTTTATGCAATTCTGTTGATTTGTGCGCAAAGTGTCACTTCGCGCACAAATTTTAAAGTTTACTTACTTTGCGCACGACACGTTACTTCGCGCATACCCATCCCGTAAAATTAACTTCTCGGCTTTGAAATTAGTGCGCGAAGTGACACTTTGCGCACAGAATTGCAAAAAATAATATATTAGGCAACTATAATGAGGTAGTCAACCTCATAACAACATTGCCTAAACTTGTCATGAGATTGGATGCACCCAAGCATGCTATTTGCGTAGTGAGGCAAATCGAACCCTTTTCGAGCAGAATCGAAGCCTTTCTGTAGACCCTATAATCTAGTGACCCATATATATATACATACTTGTAGACATGTATAGATATTTGGGGGAATTTTTTGCACAAGACGCTGGTATAAAAGGAAATGTTGCTTCTGGACCATATAGAAGGTGAGTAAACTCCTTTTAATGGATCTCGAGGCGACCAATACACATAATACACGTTCAATTCTAATATTGCATCGTTTGAACTTTCTCTACGAAATAGCGCTGCGTCTGCGGTAAACGTAAATATGTTAATTTCCATTTTTGGGTCGATCACGAAAATCGACTGAAATCGTGATTAGAGCATTTTTTATCGAGAAAAGAGTTCTTTACGTAAAGTTGATCTCTGCATCCAAAAATTGAAGGACCTTTGATTCAAAAATTTCGACATCATCCGATGGCATGTCGGTGAGGAAGAGGTGGAAAATTGTGCGAGTAAATTACATTATACATGTAGGAGAAGCGTAAATCCATCAGAGCCGTTGCGATGCTGATATACATATATAATATAGCTCCAAAGCCCGAAAGTAGGAAAAGCGGTCGGTGCAGGCGGCTCTCGGTTGTGCTACAAGATGACGCACGCATGCATCGTCAACAAACGGCCGCAGCCGGTGCCGCGCGCGCGGATGACCACTATCGATCGACTATTTCGAAAACGTTTAAGGAACGCACGAGAGCCGCGACAGGACAAGGATGAAACGCCACCCCCGGGTCCCGCAAATCAAAGCCGAAGCTTAGGCGTCGCGCCGCGGCGGGAAGCCATCATCAGGGCCAGGGACAGGGCAGAGGACTCGCGGACGTCGATCTTGTCACTTGCTAACTCCCCGCGGCGGAGAGAGAGGAAAAAGGAAAAAAAATGGCTGTTTTGCGCGTGCGCTACGAATGGAAAGCTGCTGACTCGACTCCCTCGTCCGGGCGCTCGTGCCGCTCGTGCGTTTGGTCGCTCTGTTCAGTGAACCGGTGAAAGCGCCGCGACGCCAAGCATCGAGCTACCGGAATATTCGATAAAACTGTGCCCGCGCCTCAAACGGCTCGGTGTAAAAACGAGGTCCAGTCCGCGTCGAAACGTTCAATCTCCGAGTGACGCCAAAAAGCGCCGACTGCGCCTTGTTCCGCTTTCGCGATCGATCCTCGCGCGCCCTCTGCTCTCCCTCGCGCCGCGACCGTGCAGGCCCGCGCGCGAATTTCACTCTCATTGAGGTTAGTGCGCGGGAGGAGCCATTTAAAACTCCCGCCATTTTCGCCTCGGCTGGGCCGGGGGCGAGAGGGTGCGGAGGGCAGTCAGGACGACGACGTCTTCGGAGGATGTTTAGTTTTTAAACGGAATACCTATTCGGCGGTAGGATCATCGCCGGACCGCGGAGGCCTGGCGAATCTTTGCCGAACGCCAAAGAGCCGGCCGCAGTGCCGAAAGACAGACACCGTTGAGCGATTCTCCGGCTAACGGTATAGGGGCCTCGCGTCGCGAGTATATATATACGGAAGGACACCGTCGTCAATACACACATACATACATACATACATATATATATATATATATATATATATATATATATATATGTATGTGTATATCGGAGAATCTCAGTCGTACGCAAAGCTCGTATAGCTGTATAATACGCAGATCACCGTCGGGACAGAATTGTCAGTGCACCGCTAACGGTCGTATTCGCGGACCAACGCGGACATAATTTCCTAGTATAGAGCCGCGTGAAATGGTGGCATGATGGCGAGGCGATAATTTGCTCACGCCGAATCCGCCAATTGGAGCTGTGAATGACCTCGACCGACAGGGTCGTTTAATCGGTCAGTGCGAATCATTTATGTACATATTGATGTATATGCATTCTCTCCTCGCCTCCGTCATCTTCCCTCGTCCTCGTTTATGCTCTATGCCTGCTCTCGATAACACGACAGCGACAAAGAAGTAACGGTAAAGGAGGTGCCAAACAGTTGACAAGTTATACACACACACACACACACACACACATATATATACCGGCTCAAGAGCCCGAGTACAACCACTGCTATAATAGCTCACACTGCGCTTTCGAGATAAGTTTTTGTGCACGAACGCGCGACGCGAGCTGGAACGATTTTAGGCGTTGCACGTCACTTTTTTGTACCCAGTCAGCTGCTGCTGGATACCCTCATTCGCCGTTCGCATGCATCTCTTCATTCTTAAAGGCGCTGGAAAGCTTATTTCAACCATTCGATCTATTGCATTCACAATTTTCTGCTATAATTATACAATACATACATCAGTGTCAGTGTCGTATACGTATCCGCCGCGCACGCAAGGGCTGCCTACCATGACATTGAGATGACGAACTGAAACTCGGGAGAATGTAGGGACTATTATTTCGGTTTGCCTTAATAAGATAATGTGTATATACACACGGGCACTTTTACACTTTCCATATGTATGTAGTAGAAATTTGTAGCAACATTTCAGGGCGCTTTCTACATCCTCAACTTGGCTCTAGCGGGGCACTATATATAGATAGCGCCATGAAATGTTTCGTCAAATTTCTACTAGGTTCATTGGCCGACGACAACGTATACGGTATACATACAATATTTGCTTCTAAATGTACCTACATATCTGTATCTCTTCGACTAAACTGAACGAATAATTTTAATTTAATTTCTGACTCATGTCTGTGACTGATCGTCCTATATACCCCCCATCCTTACATCCGATACCCTGAGCTCATTTCGTACCACTTCATCGAATACTATAAAGTTCTTGCGTTATTGCAATGCAATGCGTATACGATAAATGTTGAAACATAATACAGTTTCTTTTTAATCCTGCAATTTATGCCCTTTACTCCCTTTTCACTAAATTCCTCTTAATGTCATAAGATTATGCAACGAGTTCTACACTTGGATTGAATCCGCCTACTCGAGAAGAACTATAATGATAAATAAAACTATACACACACTCACATATATATATATATGTGTGTGCGTGCGTGTGTGTGTGTGTGTGTGTGTGTATATACATACGTATATATACTTAAAGGTGCATGTTTCTTTTAATTGTAATAAAGTGAAACCCGTAAAAAATTGCTGACGTGCATTCAACGTTATGGTACACATTCCATGTAAATTTACGAATATTGATGTCATGCCGTGTCGCATCTTGTACGTGTGTGTGTGTGTGTGCGCGCGCGCGACTGTGTGTACATGTATGTATTTATTTATAGATGTATCCATCTTTATGCTTAACATTCGTTAAGATAATATATATATATATATATATGTATATATACCTGATTACGTAACATGTGTACATATAAATATAAGTATGCATATATATAAGTATGTATGCACGTAGAAATATATTGTAATGTTGATCAATGTTGATATCAAATAAATTTATTCGTAGAAATTCTATTTTTATGTTCAATATCAACTTTATTAATTTCAGTGACCTTTATCTCCAGTGCTTTAATGTTATTTTTCTGCGTTTTGGTGAAGCGTAGGTATCCAAAAATTCATGCTACATGTGTGCGCGCGCGCGCGCGCACACACACACACACACACACACACACACAGGCACTCAAACAGCATTACGCCTGCGCGTATACGTAACATATAGAATATTTAAGTAAGCGTATATACGAATGCAATAGAATATGAACCACAATGCTGATGTGAATTAAATTATCGAATCAAATTCAAATTTCTTTCAATTCAATATTCAAAACTTGTGTTGTGCTTACATTTACTTAAACCCAGTACAGATTAAATTCTAACTATAAAAGAATCCACGATGAAATTTGGCGAGTTTCGACCAGACACACCCCTACCAGGCCTACTTGACACCCCTACGATGACAATCGTGTATATATTATATATATACATTTACGGACATATACAAGTTTCGTTAAATATTACAAGGTTATAAAATAAATATCGATATTGCGGTATATGGAGCTTTTCCGCGCCAGCGCTGCATGAAAATATCTCGACTGGAATTTTCGTAGCTTATATGGGAAAGATAAAAAGAAATTTTACATGGCCCGAGTATACCTGTTGCCGAAATCATGAGAAATAAATTCAGAACTGACAAAATGTTGGAGTATACATGAACCGATCGCGTAGTCTTATATGCATTGTCTTATACGCAAGTTTTTGAAATTAGGTCATTCTGCGCATCGCGTTTAAAAATCGTTCCACAATTTGATGATCTCTGATGCCCTGCAGGATGAAACAATGCAGTAAAGTGCAATGGGCGGTGGCATGTTCGTCTCTCATTTCGTGCCATCCAATATTCCGACATATTCCGACATACGCCCTTTACTTTGACTAATTTATATATACGTATACATAATACATACATACATATATGTAGGAATATTAATTGTAGGATTGTTTCAATGGCACTTCTTCGCGAGGCACAATTTGGTTGAAATGATGAAAAGTTCTGCCGTCCTGTCCCTCGAACTATTCATATTTCCATTTCCAGACCATATCTACTATACAGGTTTCCCAGAAGTGTCGGATAAAATTTCAGGAGGCGATTCTTGGTGAAATTTGAAATTAAAAAGTCCTTTACCAAACTTCGATCCGACGCCTAGAATTTGAATGGCGAGCAATTCAAGTTTAGAAAAACAAAAATTACTGTTTTTGCAATAACTGCGAAAGCACGGCCTATCGATTTGTGACTTTTGCAATTCGCCATGTAAAATGTTATAAAATGTGATGATAAAAGTGAGAAATGCCGTATAAATGCGAATTTCAAATTCAGTTCCGAGACGCTTCTTTGCGCGCAACAAACAGCGCATATATATATATATTCTGGTTACTTTTATCGTCTCCAAGCTCAAATTACAAGATATACTAGGGAGCTTAGACCCTGCCGCTTCTGGGCACCAACCCTACCATCAGGAGACTCGGAAGAAACCGCGCGTGAAACAAAATCTACGATGACCCAAGGTTTTGTTCGCGAGACAAACCTAAAGCAGGTCCAAATCAAAGCATTTTCACCGGCTCTGAAACAATTTACATTCCGTAACATTCCTTGCCTTACAGTCATTAGTACGTATGCTCGAAATTTCGCATTTAAGAAAATTGTCCTTACAACATTTAGTTCATGAGATAACCGGAAGGCGGTTACTGAAAAGAGTAAAAGGAAAAAGTCAAATTTGCGACGCGAATGCAATTAACGTGAATATTCCGAAATCTATAATAAATGTAGTCGGCGAATGTATCAAGTCCAGCGCGAGGTTACAAATAATTCGAGTGGCATGGCCTGATCGCCTGATTTTTGAAAAAGTAAAATAGAGTGTGTAAGGTTTACTTTACACTCGCTGCACAACTCGCTTCGCTCGTATAACGAACTCCTCACTTGTTGAAGAATCGCCCGTCTTTTTCAAACAGCTGTTGCCGAGGCGATTGCCGAAACTTGCTTCTGCTGGACCTCGATGGGAGTTCGAGCTTCTGTTCTATATGTATAGAAAACTCTCCAAAGTAGGCTTTAACATGTTCTTTAACATCTTTATATTGATTTCGATCAACATTAATATTAACCTAACCAATGATATTATATTGAAAAACTTAATTTTGTTTTAATTAAAGAAAAGTCAACACTTACCCCGAGTCTTGTGTTACATCTCAATCGAAACTAGTATCTATAATGCATCAATATTTGTAAAAATAATATCACAATCTATAATATGAAGCGTCCCTACAACAGGTCCTCGTCTCACTTGCAGCTGACTTTTTAGAAGAGTCCCCCCATTCGCCGGGTACGTATATATATGCAAGGACTTGTGTATATATATATATATATATATATATATATATATATGAGGAAATGTCAGAGGAAACTGTTACCGCAGATGTTACAGACTGATTCTGCACGCGAGAATTATCGTTCTAGTAATCGATTTGCGTTGCGAAATAGTATTCACTACGGCACATAATAATGAGCAGAGAAAGCTTTAATCACTTTCGCCTGATGTGCGCATATATATGTATAATAAAGTTATTCAGATTATTGCACCAGGAGAATAAAGTAGCCATTATACTCTGCGCAATATATTGCGTGATGCGAGTATTAGGAAAGTCGCGTAAGTATTACGTTCTCTGTATATATAAGAGCCGCAAAGTATTTTTGAGGTATATAATGATAATTTTACACGACATTTTCTGCTCCATTGCTATTTCTGTAAAATGGATGAGGCAAGATAAAAATCATAAAGACACACGATCGATTTCGATGCAATATGCATGTAACGTATTTTGAGCGGAAATAGACGCCGCCGAAGTAAACCGTGCGGAAGTGAGATCCCGATTCGAGCAATAGGAGCAATAGGAGCAGAAGGTGGCTGGGGGGAGGGGCGACGGGGGGAGGGGGGACGATAGGAGCAATACGAGCAACACGACACGAGCGTTTCGGTGATGCACGCCTACTTTAGCATTGCATCGCATGGAATGTAATATTCCCAGCGAATCGGCCGTCGCCACCGCAACCGGCGTCTCTGAACCTCCCGTGAGGAATCGCCTTTGATGTAGTTGGCTTCATCCGCGGCGAATCCTCCGGAACTATCGCGTTTCTTATCTCATATACGGTTCACTTTGTGCGCAGAGGTGCGCACCGCGGTTCCTCAATTTAGAATATATTCGTATGGCATTTGCGTGACTCGATTGTACTGTCCTCCTCGGACGTTAAAGGGCGATGATCGCGACGTTTGTACCAGAGATGCATCCTAATCTAACTGCGATGTTATATGTCATATACGACTGATGAATTTTTCGTACCAAAAATTGCTCAACATCTAATAAATCTAATAATTACGTAGGTTATCGGTTGTATTTTTTTTGTTTTTTTTTTGTTTTTTTTTGTTTTTTTTTTTAGTTGATTAATTAAAAGTCGAGGATATTTTCGAATCTCGAATCATCAGGATTAAATGTCTGTCGGTCGGAGCATAATGCGCCCATAATATGTATGTGCAAAAATCAATTATGAAAAAAATAGCACAATACGTTATTTCGAATAATATAATATAATAGTGATTTTGGTAAAATATCCGCGTTTTAGGATTTATCATTTTTATTTTATATTTTAACAACTCAAATCGATATCATCTATACCTATACTTACTGATAATCATCTGTTCTTCGGTAATGATACCTCTTTCCTTGCATCGAAGTCAATCAACTTCCATTAGATTTAATCTCAAATTTCTCGTTAAAGGGGTGAGGTGGTGCGGGGAAGGGGTGAGGGGAGGAAAGGAGACTTTTTCACGTGTTGCTATTGCGATCGAAATATTAAAGTTCGATACTTTGATCTAACCAGCGCTATAAAAGGGACAAGTATATTAAAAATGTTCGTTTTCAATTCTGAAACGTCGTATATTACCCATATTGTTTATAATATGTGTATAATTAAAGCGTATATACATATTGAATACGATGCTTTCAATTGACAGAACTTGAACTTTATAAAATACATGACAAAATTAGCGGCCTTAAGCACCGAGTGACCGATCGCGTGTCCCAAGTTTTGTTTCGGAATTGAAAAATGTGTCATATATTACTTAAAGCGTATATCGGGTGTATAAAAACTCCTTCAAAACTCTAAAATTAATAAATTTTTTACAACACATTCCTAATAAGGAGGTTTTTAGAAATGAGAAAATCCATCACTGTTATTTCTGCCCTCGTGCGATATACAATATAATAGTATTGTCCTCGAGGGAGGGGGGGGGGGAGAACTTTATGGCGGGGAGTGCAATATTCTCGTGTGCGATTCATGTGTCCTCGAAAATTAAAATTACGTTTCCTTGCTCCCTTGCGGTTCATAATGTAATGTTGCCGAGGGTCCGGAAAAAGCTGTTGAAGATACGTCATCGTTCAATATGGCTACATATCGATGTCTAATTAATTCGAAGGTCGAATTTCATTCGGTATCCCAATAAACATTTGGAGACATAAATATCTATAAACATTTGGAGACATAAATATCTAAAAGATATCTTTTAGACGTCTTTATTTAAAAGGATATCTAAAAGATGTCTTTTGGAAAGATGTGTTGCATATAAGACATCTAAAAGATGTCTTTTAGATCTTTTAGATATCTATTCGACATTTTTAAGATATCTTGCCAGGATCGCAAGACATCTTTTAGATACCTTCAAGATATCTTTTTGCTTATTGGGATAGCTTCTTAAAATAAAAATCGTGTTTTATATATATATATATATATATATATATATGAGACATTCTTTTACAAACCGGACAGTTTTTGACCGACCCATCTCCAAATTGCTTCATAATTTTTTTACA
>JAPYZR010007644.1:0-15707 GCA_030522945.1 Trichopria nigra | reverse complement strand
ACGACTTTTAAAAAAGAGCTCCGAACTCGGTGCATAAGAGGACTTAAAGAGCACTTTATGACCACATTGCGTCCTCTTTTTTACCATTGCTGTCTGGGAAAGTATCGGTATTACTTGCCCAGTAAACGAAAAATAATTGAAGTGTCAAGAATCTGAATTGAACAGCGGATATTTGAATTCTTTTTAATTCTTCTAACCTCAAAATGATTAAAAAGAATTCAGATTGTTGCTGTTGAATTCAGATTCTTGCCACTTCAATTCTTTTTTGTTTTTGGAGTAATAGAAGGACAAAAACTAAAGTTTACATAAGAGTGTCTTTCTCATTTTATCATCATATACACGTATCTCGGTGGAGAACAAAAATTCGTCCCACTATATTTAATATGGAGTCAGTCCTTCTACGTGCGTTATATATATGTTCAATTCTAATACTCCGATATATAGAGGACGATCGACTTTTCTAGTGCATAAAGGAAAATGGATTAAAAGTGCGATTAAAGCATAAAAAAAGGGAATAATTAAAACCGACGTACACTTACAAGTACATATTATATGTACTATTTTAGCAAAAATGAACATATAATATATATATGGGACGATCCACGTCAATCGTATCAGCGCTGCTCCGACCAAAATATGGAGCAACCGACAAAATTGAATAATTTTAAGAAGCTTAACGCATATAACAAAATCCAATATGGCGGCCACAATATGGCGCCTAAAATCTCTTACTTTGTATAAAAAAAAAATTAAAAACGTACATAAAATGAAAGTTTATATAGTGCTTTTTATGTATATATTCCGATGAATTTTGACCTACAAATTCCGACGGTCGACTTGGACTTAGCCATTGCCCATCTCCTAATAGAAGAATTAGAAAAGGACATGAAAAATGTAGCTTTCTTTTTTTCTTCTCGTAAAATTTTCCATAGCTTTACCTGGTTTTCTTCTATACCTGGTTTTTGAGGTTCGAACGAAAAAAAAATGAGCCGTGATATATAAATTCTAACGCCGGATTCGTGTTTAGCTTTGTATTATTCAGACAAATTCAAAATTTGTATCTTTTTCAATCGATCTAATAAAATAATTGTATGCATCTCAATCCAAAATTCAGTAATTTAATGCCTTGGAATGTATTGAAGTGCAACAGATATTTGAATTTGCATCGTTATAACACAATTCTTTTTTTTTTTTAATACCTAATTCATTTTAATACATTTCAATTTGCTCAAACAAACTAAAAAAAAAAAACTTATATGCTTAAAGTATCTTCTTGTATATTTTGCAAATGTTTTCAAATTTTTGTAGCGTAACGGAGCGCTACAAGATTTAAATGGATTCAGAATTTAGATAAATTATTCGTATTGGATAAAATAAGGATTAAAAAGTGACGAAACAAATGCATTTCTATTCGTTTTAATACATTTTCGGCAGTAAACGAGAAAGGATTGGAGCATCAAGCAACCGAATTCAATCGTAAAAATCTTAATTCTTTTCAATTCCTTTTTAATTTAATGATATACATCAAAATTTATTCAGACTTTTTGATGTTGAATCGTAAAAATCTGAATTCTTTTTAATTCCTCTCTAATCCTTTTTAATTCGTTTTTAATTATTTTTAATTCCTGTTTAATTCTTTTTAATTTAATAATATTCCTCGAAATTTATTCAAACTTCTTGATGTTGAATTCGGTTTCTTGATGCTCCAATTTATTTCCGTTATAAATACCGTCGGCTTCCTTTCAGCATTATATCCCAGCGAATGAAAATTAATACAGAATGATTCATCTTTGAACAAATGATGCATCAATCTGAATTGAAAATTTCAAATTGCTACTCACTTAAATTGATTGTCACTGATCATTTGCAGTCGATAAGCTTTTTATTAAATTGGATTAATGCGAAATGAATCCATCTGAATTACTCTCAAATCTTCTTAATCTGATTTCTTAACTTTCTCAAGCCCTTATCGTTTACTGCGACATAGTTCTGCGCTCTAAAAGCCATTTTATTTTGCATTTTTTAATATAAGTTTCTTGAAAAGTCTTTACCTCTGTACAATTCGAGTAAAGTTTACTATAATAGATGTCAGAATGATTAGGTCACTTTATATGCGGGCTCGATTCCTACGAATACGTCATCTAAAATTGTTCATGACGACGTCCTTAATGGTTCTGATGCGAACACATCGCGAGCCTTCCGCCAATCGATAAAACGATTTTGAAAATGTGTTAAAGCGAAAATTGAAAACGAGTTACAATTCGTTTCCAGATGTTTTAGTTGTTTAGTGAAAATGTAGGTCAGTCGGTCGGTCATTAGACACGACGGCGACGTCCGAAATTTGGCAGACAACAAAGGTCACTCTGAATGAAATAATTTACTGAAAATTCACATTTATTCATAATTTTCTTTTTTATATCTCTTGTAATGTCGAACCTCTCTCTCTCTCTCTCTCTCTCTCTCTCTCTCTCTCTCTCTCTCTTTGACCTCCTGTCCAGGCAATAACGCTTTTCATCCTTATTACGGCACCTTACTATTAAGCTATTGTCAGAGATTGTATATAGTTTTATACTTCTATTTCTATTATATTTATACCTTATATTATTAGATTAGGATAAAATTAAAACAAACAAAAGTGTAACCATGCAATGCCGTTATAGTCTTGGGACTTGGTGTCAACGGCTTTAATACAATTATAATCGAACGACTCTCTTTCTCTTTCTCCTCCTCTCTAACTCGTATATTTTGGAGTTTTATGGTATGAACGAAAATGTGCATAAAAAGGAAAAAGTAAAATAAAATAAGGTAGAAACTTGAAATGTGGAAAAGTAAAAAATAAAGAAGTGAATGTATACATTTCTACACTATAGTGCAGAAAAATGTAAACAATGTGAAAATGTCTGTTGTGTCATGAAGGAATTTCATTCCAAAGGAAAATCTAAAACGATGTTATAAAAGTTTTAAAAAGGGAGTAATATTTAAATTATGAATTAATCAAATACTAATTACATTTATTAATTAATTATTTGATTAAAAATGAAACCAATAAAGAAAATTGCAAAGAAATAATTTTACGTCACGCGTTAGACGTTCAAATTTTGGAGTAATATTGATTTAACAATTACTTTAATGAGTTTCAATACATTTCTTAATTTCTGTATGCATTATTGAATATATTAAGAATTTTTACGAATACCTCTATTTTTGATTCGAATGTTTTCAAAACGATTGAGACTTAACCTCTACTTAAATTGTTTTATACGTTCTCACATAAGAATGAATGTCCCCAGCAGAATGTCTCAGAATATCTCCAGAATATCTAGACATTCTGGGGACATTCTGATACATTCATTCTTATGTGGGTTTTTTGGGTGTAGTCTAACACAATTCTGACAATTACGTAATAATTATGTAACAACTATGTAACATTTACGCAGTAAGCAACAATGAAGTACATGTTACGTAACTGTTACCTCCAATAAGAAAATGCAAAATATATATTTATATTATTCTTTTTTTTTGCAAATTCAAATAAACGAACATATTTTTTAGGTAATATTTCTTTTTATACTTTTAGTTATTTTATTTTTTTTTTCCTGAATATATCAGACCATATTAAGAGAAAACACGACAACAATAGCAATAATTATTACTTGTTCATGCGCAGAAACTTTTGGTATCGCTAATTACAATTCTTCGTCAGATTTTGAAAATTCAAAATGGCGGACAAAATTTCTACAAATTTTTCAAAAAACGTAAGAAACCGCAATGTATTTTTTATTCTTTCCAATCTACTTTCGATATAGTCGTTTTATAAAATATTTTATACATTATATATATTGTATGTAGTATACATTATATATTGTATATAGTATATATGCATATATAATATGCGGTATATATATGTTGCAGAAAAATAGCAATATTTACTGAAAAATTACTTTCACTGATATTAATTAATAGAAAATTAACAAACGAATGAATATTTGGTGTCATTCGTTAACAGAAATTGTTTGTGCTATATAGGACACTCATAAATCGTAAATCATTCTCACAATGAGTTCTTTCAATCCCATGCATGTAAAATATAAAATTAATTAAATAATCAAACTTTTCCATTCACCGAACAATTATTATATTCAAATACTAAACGAAAATAAACTGCTTTTCTAATATACACATGCATATTATGAAAAATGCATATGACATCAGTTCCAGATATCTTGTCATTTCTCGATATTCAAGGTTATATTTCAGTTGACATCGCTAAACGGAAATAACGACATATATAAATCAAAGTTTTCATAAAAAGAAAGAAAAAAATAAATAAATAAAAGAAACAAAAAACAGTTACGTATATATATATATGTACATAACAGAAAAAAAATATGTATATATATATAAAACTCACATCGAAACTAACTCGTATGATCGAAAAGTAAGTCCACCCTTTGCATTGACTTTTGAAGGTTAATTATATAATAAAGGTTAAAAACGAACAAACGATTTACAGATATACACTTAATCGCATATATGACGGTGAGACAACGACCTACTAACAAGGACGTAAGTACAATTTCGAAACCCACTACATTTTACAATCGCTTTTTTTTTTAAACACCTACGATAATATTTCATTAAATTTACCGGCATTCACTTAAAATTTATTACTTTTAAATAGATTTCACGTATCATTTAAATGAAAATATATTGCTGCACTATTGTAAATGTCATCCCATATTTTACTGTCTTTTAATTCACGGTTCCCTGAATTTTATTCAAAGGATTTTATATATATGATTACAATAAGCTTACGCAAATTACTAATAATTAAATATATAAATAATATTCGATTTCACCGTCAGATCCGATATTACAGAACATAATTAGTCATTTTTATTGTTACTTATATATAATGAAATCGATGAAGACACCGCAAACATAACCTTCCATGGTCCCAGAATCAAGATTTTTATTTAAGGGATTGTTAAAAATGACGGAAATATGACAAATTTTAAGGAAATTGTGATTTCGATGAAATTCTATTCGACATTCGAACGTCTAAAGAATATTCTTCCTATAATAATGCGATATCAACGATTGATAAAAAAAAAATATATATATATATATGATTTTCGAAATTTTATGCTGCAGCCTATAACTATTTCCTATACGAATATATAAATGTTTTTAATGATATAATTCAGAAAAAATTTATCATCGTTTATCGGCATTTTCGGAGGAACTGCGGAAAATTTTATTTCTTTGTCGGTTTACAATGAATGAATGAATGAATGAATTGTGTTTCGTGTAATTAATTATCCAGACGTGATGTTGTTTATCAAAATTACGTATAATTGTACTTATTCTTTTTCAAAAATGTATATTTATTATATATAGTTACAATTTATTATGTTTTCGAAATTACACGGTATTTCTTTGATAATTTCTCTGCCAATCGCGAACGGAGAAAATTTTGAAAAAAAAATATTCTTCATTCCCGTATATACCAGAATACGATTATGAATTATCAATGATAAAATATGTTTAAAACGGAAACTATACAGACATTTTATCTCTTGTGTACTCGCACCGAGAAAAAAATGTATTTGCAACACCGATGAACTATTTTTTTCTTTATCAGTAAAAGTTTTTACATTTAAATTCTCGATTCTGTTTAATTTAAAGAAAATGTCAATTCGTTCACTTAAGTATATACTGAAAAAGAGAATTTTAAGAAATAAGCACTTTGGCTTTATCGATCTGGTTATATTTCCACTCCATTATTTAGTCGCCATTGTTTAGAGTGCGATTGTTAGAGCTTGTAAATATGGAACCTGCTGTTATTCATTTTCTCCTGAACGCATCTCCATGTTTTATCTTCGACTAAAATCACACTGCACCATCTTCATAGGAAGCTATTGCGTGTTTATTTCCCGATTTATAGACGAGGACTTAATTGAATTTCCAATACATATAAAAGTTATACAATGTGCGTTAATGGAATGGTTATGAAGTTATTAGCCATTATTTTTTTAAGTTTTAATACTTATATACTATCAATTCCACCACAGATGTTTTTATATTTAATAACTTGATGCCATTTTTATATTTTTGCATCTTCAATCAATTTGAGTATTTTGGTAAACTCACGTCTCTCTAAATTTCATGGAGTGAAATTTCACTCTACATTGGAGTGAGTCGGAGAACTTACGCTCCAAACAGAGTGAAAAGTCACTCCTTTACAGGAGTAATTCAATTATCACTCTTTATGGAGTGCTGCTTCCATTATTATACAGTTTTCTTCCCTTTTAATCGATAATAAAATGATCAGTTCTGGATTTTATATATATATGCATGCATATAGTTAATCGTTTTGTTTTTAATGGAGACATTATATGAATGTAAGTTCCATCCTGCGCTATAATGTTTATATCTCGCAAATCGATATTAAAGTATACAGTGATTCCTATAACGTGTTTTTTTTTTTATATATTTATACAGAGTAGTATACATTCAGTCTTGATAATAAGATCATGAGATTCTAAAGTAGAACAGTTACCGACCTAACCTAAAAACAGGAAAAGTATGAATAAAAAAGGATTGAAAGGTTTTTTCAAAATTTGGGTTTTGAAAGGGTGATTCTACACATCATATGCAATCCCCAACAAAATGTCGGTGACATTGGTTCGAATTTAAAGCAGGATTATCCGAAATAAATTATTTTCTCTTACCATCAACAAAAATAATTTATTTCGATCCTCATTTAATATTAAATTACTTTGAAGTATTTTTCACCAAAATTACCAAAGTTTTGTTTTAAAAAAGAATGTAGTAGTTGTTCCGTATATGGTGTATACTCCGTTTCTGTGTCAACTATTTTATTCTTTGGGTTGTTTTAAACAATTGATGACTCTATACTTTCTATTCTTCTAGTAAATTATTTAAAATTTCAATTTCTTCGGTTACACTCTAATTTACCTTCAGCACATATAATATAATTTTCCTTCATTACTGGTATCGTCGTTGGCTTCCCTTCCTTCATCGATGTCTCTTATTTTTTTATTTTCTTGCGTTGAATCCAGACTTTTGTATTTGCCAACATATCATGTGCAGATTGATGGGTCGAAATACCCTATATAATACCCAGGGTATACTCCACCCAGAAAAATTTCCTACACCAGTTCTCTATAAGTCTCAGCCTTACCCTGGTAGAAATGAAAACATTTTTTAGCTAATTCTTAGACAAGTCAGATATTTACCATGTTAAAAGTATAGGAGAAATGGATATAATGTAAGAAAAAAATGGATAAATTTCTACTAGGGTAGTTTAGCCACCAGTCCCACACTTCCTGATGAGGGTCCTGAAGTGCTGGTCTCTGATATCTGCTCAGGAGACTTTCAGGGCACCACCTGGTGATTAAATACGATAATACCACATAATAATGAGAGAATCAATAAGTATGAGAAACAATTTATTTATCCTTGGGAGATAAAAAATGTGGCGACATCAAGGAACAGGATCCGTCATCTGACGTCACTCGCCCATTCTTACGTGTACAGTTACACAACGTCATCATATCCCAACTGATGATGACTCAGAAGACTACCCAGGTAAATTCGTCACATCTCCCATTCATATCTGTAATAAGATAAAAAGAAAATTCACGATGCCAGGCATTAATCGATAAGATTAAAATGCAGCGATAAGATTACATTTTTCCATTTTCTCGCGTAATGAAAATCCATTATCGAATTGTTTAGATTTATCTATAACGTGTACTCGTGGCCCGCGCTATATTCACCCGTTTAAAACCTCAGACGAATAACGTAATTGTACAAGTGTATCCTCTTTGTCAATCTGTTGTGAATTTTATATAAATTTTTGGTCATCAACTTGTTTTTTATTTCAATTCTCTTTACGATTATTATTTATCAGCCGTTCTCAAACTTTTCTAATCTTTTCTTCATATTTGCCCATTATTTCATTGAATATTCGTAAATTCTCGTCGCTTTCCGTTATCCGTGTCTTTGTCATTCTTGTCAGTTTTAACGATTGTCCCTTTCCATTGTTCTCATTCTCTTTATTTTTTATTTATTTATTTCTTTTTAATTTAGATGTAGTGAAAGCGAATAACCAAGCAATTTTTTAATAAACGTGATATTTAATAAAATAATTAATTATATAAAAATTTTATTATAATTAATTATAACTAATTATATATATATATTTTTAATATTATTTATTGTTATTATTTTTATTTTTTTAAAGTTATAATTTATGAATTCAAATTTGATAAATTCAATATAATTAAATAATAAAGTAATAAAAAAGTAGACAACAATTTTTTTAAAATCAATAGCAATTTTTCTGTTTTTGGACCGTCCCCCCACCATTTTCGCTCGGATATATCCCAAAATCTAATCAATTCTAAGTTGGACCAAAATACAACTTTTCACCAAACACATTTTTGATACCTATTTTAGTTTGGGCGTTATGCCGCGTACGTGGAGATTTCATGAAAAAAGTGGGTGTCATTTTTTTTTTCGGATGACCAAATTCAATACTTCGATCCCAACCTTTGGTTACGGGTCGAAGTAAAAAAGAATAAACAACAAGTAACCCAGAAAACACAGCAATAAGTAACAATTATGTTACAAAACTGTCACGGTTATTTCTTATATAAATGTTACATTAATGTTACACAATTGTTACTTTGTGGTTGACTTGGAAACAATCTAAATTTTTACAAAAATTTTACAAAGATTTCGTAACAATTTTAAATATTCGTACAATTTCATGTGATAATTGGGTTATTAAAGATGTAATTTTACTCCGTAATAAATTGCTCATGTTCATTCTAAGCACACATTTTAAACGAAACGCTAAATAATTATTATACAATATATACAACCAATAAAGTGTTGTATCTTACGATCAGTTAAAAGAATGAAACTCAATGTTAAATGCGAGTCGATAAATTTGCACCCAAACTCAAACATTGGGTGTCGCACGGAAGAAGTGAATAAGGCATCATCGTGAATATATACTTTTATACGTATATTATCGATATAAAAACAATTACTCCGCACAATCTACGTTATTATCAAACAAGTACTCACATCACAAAGAAAGCGAGGTGGAATTGTGCCAAGGGCACGTATAGCATAAGATTCTAGAGTTTAAATTCTTGCCGCGATTTCCATATTATTCTTCATTATTGCTCGAAGCAATTTCCAGTCCCTCTGTGTTATATTGCTGAATTCGTGACATTCAGGAGACGATCGGTAAAATGTAAAATGTTTATAAAAAAAAAAAATTATTAAATAATACAATATATCTAACAGCAAAAAATTGATCAGTATGCAGGAAATATGCTGAAATGACGGTTCTTGTGCTGCACACACACACACACACACACACACACATATATATAATACTGATATACACAAAACACACAATTAAATTATCAAACAAACAATGAAGGAAATTTGCCATTACATAATAACGATTTTCACGATCGATCGTCCTTGTTTTCACTAATCGGACACAGACTTCTGTGAAGGACCTCGTCGTCGCATATAATATTATAAATGTATACAACCTTCGTGTGACGTCACACTCGCGGAAGATCGTATCTATATCGTCGTTTTTTTTTTTGTACATGTGACAGATTCGTATAGTCCAGGAGATCAATGGAGATCGAGCCCACATACATACATACTATGTATGAAACCAATAAGATTTTCGCCGATCGGTCGAATGACCGTCTAATTCGGTTCATTGTATATTATAGCTTAATTATATACGATCCATTCATTGATGATTAACTCTTTATTGAGCGTGAGCTTCATACAATAGGTGTGTGTGGGTGTGTGGTGTTTTACACACGTCACACTAGCAAAAGTTGAGGATTGCTGCAGATCGATAGTATATGCATGAACGGATATACATATATATATGCAGATGTAAAGCAGAATGGGAGCCGTCAACATCGTACATATAAGCATGCAGTTCCGACTTTATGGTCGATTTTAATTAATTACGACGCAAAGGCCATCAATTTTACGCGTGGAAATAATTTCCTTTTATATCCGTTTTGTTTGCGCACGCGCGATTCAGAGGACTCTTATTAAAGCTCGCTAAAGAAATCACAATATAAGTGTAAACTTATATTATTATGTATATATATAATATTTTTAACTTTTTTGTTTAAATATCAAAAATTAATTGTGTATGGAATTTTTTTTTTTAAATTGAGCCGAGATTATATCACGCAATGCAATATTGTTAACCAATTGTTGGACAACTTGTACATATGTGTACCAATCATCTCTAAAATATGTGTATTTTCACACGCTCAATTTTTAATCGATATTACTGAAGAGCAGATTGGCTGCAGTTGTATAAATTTTTAACTGATGTTTCTACGAAAAAAAAAAACTGTTAACCCTATTTTCAGGGGAGCAATTAAACTGGAAATTAAATTAAACTGTTCTTATCATACTCTTATATTTTTTTGGTCCCTAAAATGTAAAGTCAAAATTATGAAATTCAAGATGGCGGCTGTAATATGACGGACTTAAAGCAGAATAATTAAAAATTTCGGAATAAAATGTAATATTTCAACCCATTAATGCGCAAAACGACGATTTTGTGCATGCATGTTCAAGGATATATACCATACCTATTCGAAAACAATTTCATTTTTTCTTCAAAACCCTATACCGGGGGTTTTTGAGGGTGCTCTTTCAGAATTTGGTATTGGTTTTTCAAAAAGCTTCAATAGAAATGTTAATTTTGCAATTTAAAACAAAAAATGTGATTTTTCAACGTGATTTTTTTTTCAAAGTCGATTGTTTATTTTTTATTTTTGTTCGTATTTATTTAATCATAATAACACCAGGAATTATGGTCCCGATGTTTAAACCTTCTAAAACCGTGAATAACAGTTTTTTTGCTCTGATTTTTCAAAAATGTCTCTAAAAAATCTGAAAAAATTCGCACATACTCCTTGTATAATTTTGAGAACTTTTTGTTCAAAAACATTTTTTTGTAAAGTCAGATTTTTTTGAGTCTTTTTCGATTTGAAAAATTTTTTAGTTGATGACATTACAAAGAATGTTGTTGAATAAAAAGTTGTTAAAATTATACAAGGAGTACGTGTGATTTTCTCGAGACATTTTTGAATTTTTCAAAATATCGTCCCATTCCGAAATTCCAAAATTGGTCCAAAAAATTATGAAAAAATTCATACGTTATTCACGGTTTTAGAAGGTTTAAACATCGGGACCATAATTCCTGTTGTTATTATGATTAAATAAATACGGACAAAAATAAACAATAAACAATCAACAAAAAAATGACGTTGAAAAATCACATTTTTTGTTTTAAATTTCAAAATTAACATTTCTATTGACGTTTTTTTGAAAAACCAATTCCAAATTCTGAAAGAGCACCCTCAAAAACCCCTGGTATAGGATTTTGAAGAATAAAAAAATTGTTTTCGAATAGGTATGGTGTCCTTGAAAATGCATGAACAAAATCGTCGTTTTGCGCATTAGTAGGATAAAAATAAAAAAAAGCTGTTTTGTTATTTTTAATAAAAATGCATACTTTATGAGAAAGAAAATATTAACTTTTGGGATGAAACTTTATCAACAATAGCTTTAGTTATCACCTCTACAATTTGAAAGCATGATTTTAAAGCAGTCTTATATATTCCGGGGTCTTCAGGGACGATTTTAATGTAAACAAAAATAAAATTTCGCCATTGTTTATATTTATTAATAATTATAAAATGTATAATTATTGCAAAAATAATACAATATGTTTAGATGTATTACTAATGAGTATAAGAACAATTATTTAGTATTGATGTCATACAATAAACCGGAGTTATCACAAAAAACCGAAGAAATTGAGGTGGGAAATATATTTCTCGGCGCCCTAGAAAATGATAAGTGCAGATTATGTCTAAAATGTCGGTAAATTTTGGTTCTACTTTTTGAAGCGTGCGTTATTATTATATTTGAAATAATCCTGCAAAAAAAAAGTATATAGGCATTTCCTACAAGTCATTTTCTCTCAATATGGCGACGTTTAGCGCAATTTTTTGTATAACAATTCACGAGTCATCATTGAAGTTTGCCATTTCTTGCTTTATGAGAGCGAGTTATAGTCGAAATAAATCTGGCAGGATGCACGCTTCAAAGGAAGAATTAATGGATTTTGGATTCTCCATATAAATTGCACGGTATGCATAATACGATAAACTGAAATTATTTTGACGTTATAATACTTTTATGTGTAGGTGGTAATAATTAGAAACTCAGTTTACATTAATTAATTAAATATATGTACATATACATATGGTAATTTTTTTAAAGTTTATATATATAAACTTTCAATTTATTTTCGAAGATCAAATATCTGCAAATATTTATTTTTTCTTTATTAAATATTAACAATTGCCTTTCTGTAATTTAACAGTACATTATTATATTGCAAACATGAGATTTATTATTTATGGGCTTGTAAGTATCCATAACGATTATTGAAAGAAAATTAATTAGAAATGTGTAAAATATGCATATTTCTATAGTCAATAACAAATACTATGCTGGACCTACATTTTAAAATTAATTTAAATTGGATTAATTTTCATTAAATTTTTTAGTAGAGTTTATGTATTATAATTAATATTGATAAATCTTTCATTTTATGTTTCTCTTTTCGACCGTTTTAATAATAAGTCTGAACCCTATAGTCATTTTAATAATAAAAATGTAATAAATAAAATAATAAAATAGAAAAAAATAAAATAATAAAAAATAAAAAATTTTAATATGGCAATTATAATAAAGAATCATATAAATAAAAGTACTTTATTCGGATTAATTATAATATTGTTAAATATTTAGATTTGGGACTAATTTCAAGCTATATAAGAAGTGTCAAACATAATAGAATTAAAATTGTATAAAGTAAATCATTGATATGAAATTGAAATTGAAATGTTGTATTTTAGAATTGAAAAATAATTTTTCAAGTCAATCACCATTCATGAGCATAATCTAACAATAATAAATCCTGGAATAATGAAATTATTAAAAGTAATTTTATATTATTTCATTTATTCATAAAATGGTAGTAATAAAATAATTAATAATAAAATAAATGGTAAATAATTAATAATAAAAATTTATCAATACAATCATATTTATAATTTATTATTAATACAATTAAGTAATTGCCACTATACCAATATTTACTTTCTCTTTTGTTTAATTCTAGCAAAATATTTCGCTACGAAACAACATTCAAACTCAAGCAGAAGTCATAAATTATTTTAAAAAATAATTCATGTGCTAATCGGAATTGAGGAAACTTTTATTTTGTAGGTTATTTTGTAATACATGCCTGAACAATTAATTATACGATACGATTTTTTTCATTGTTTCATGTAGGGTATTTAGATTCATAATGCTTTTTATGTTTCTGTCTTCCTTGATTAAATTTTATTTAAAACCTTAAATATTAGATGTAACTTGATTAAAAATTATGAAACACTGCTTAAAATATAAAAATCATTAATGTTACAAGTTCCTATCGACTATTTCTACAGATGGTTATATACATATATATATTTTTATAAAAATTTTGAATTTTGACTGATATGTAAAAAGCTTTTTAAAGCGTTCATTTCTTACCTCGTAAAATTATTTTTAAATTATTCGTATTTGTAAACATTGTTGCTTTTCGTTTATTAAAAAAATAATTGTGGCATGTTCCTCGTTTAAATGACAATATAATAACATGGATAACAACTTTCTGATCTTAACAACTGCGAATTTTTAAGCAATCGTGAGATCAACATGAATATTTAAAATTCTTTATACTTCGTTAATATTTCTTTTATTTTCCAATTCTCAATTTTTCCTGTTTCTCCTATATATGTATATGGAATCTTTATAGGAACATCAATTTGTAATAATTTTATTATTGTTATTGAACATAACATCTAGAAAATTGAATTGATTAGATATACTTGTTGATTGAACAATGATGAAACTTTTTACGTTTTAATTTTTCGCAATGATACTATTTACCAAAAAATTCCATTGTTAAAAATGATTTAAAATTGCTCATTAAAATCCCATTCTTATATACTTATTACGTCACAACACGAATTAAATGACTCGTGATATTCATCACGAATTTTGCGATTACGTGGGTTTGACCACAATTTTTCATCATGTGACGTTGCATCATGTGATGCTGGCGATTGATGACTCAGCATATATAGTGTCTCGTCATAGGTTTTACCACATATGCATACATGAATTACACCGAGAGTAAAAACGTATTAACATCGTGTACTCGTACACCGTCAAGGGGTTTCCCTCCCCTTAAGAGGCAAAAAAAAAACATCAGAATTTTCAGGATTTAATTTCAGGCGAAATAAGGGCTTTAAGGACGTCTAAACATTTTTTGCATACGCTTTCAAGTCGATTCATCGATTAGTACTCGAAATATAATAATAATAATAATAATAAAAAAAAATAATAATCAAATAGAGTAATAAAAGTAGACTAACCTTATTCTTAATATTCAAATAAAAAAGCTATTCTTATTCTTGACATTTAGATTAAATGAACAAACAATGGGTGTATTACTTTTTAAGCTTTTCAAAGTGCGTTGCTTTAAGAATGACCTAAATGCTTGTTATTGATTTTACCGCTCCTTACAACGGTCCCCTTACAACTCCAAATGTCGTCTGTATAAAGTAAAAATTTCGCTTTGAACCTGAATTCAGGCATTTTTTTTGTTTTTAGTTTTACTATAGTTGTAAAATTGATTAGTGTACTATTATAAGGGTCCGATATGGAACGCTGATTACAAAATTATTACACTCTTTCCAAAAACACTATAAAAAATTTGGAAAATTCATTCGAAATGTCAGTAAACAAACACAGGTAAAAAAAATATATATTTTACAATTATAAGAAATAATTAGACGATTATTGTTATAGGAGGAAAGTTATAGGGCTTAGGGCCCATTATATTATTCATCCGCTCCTGAGCTTCGTTTTTCGCAAGTCAATTTACACACACACACACACACACATCAACAAAGATATTCATTACTAAGTATATATATATGTATATATATATCTCAGTATAGAGTAATGAAAACGTTTGCTATACTTGCGAGAAACGAAGCTCAGAAGCGGATGAATAATATGATGGGCCCTAGGCATTTACTTTCCTCTTATTAAAAAATCATCCAATTATTTTTCATGTAAACTATAAGAATTATGTATGTGTACAGCGTTCCGTCGGACCCTTATAATAGTATACTAATCATTTTTCATATATAATGAGTGATGATATATGAAATATTTCTCGCACTACCTTGCAGTAATCCATAGAAAAACAACAAAATTTCCTTAATTTGACGGTTTTCAGGAAATGTAGTTTGCATTTTATTACCTTCTTATTTATTCGGTTAATTATATACTTTCAGTTTCATTCGATGTGGACATTATTTCGTTGCTCGCAATTCGTACAGTGGTCGATCGTAGATCTGTAAAATATCTACGTGTTTTTTTTTTTTTTTTTTTTTTTTTTTTTTTTTTTTTTTTTTTTTTTTTTTTTTTTTTTTTTATTTTCTTTTTTCTTTTTTTTTTTTTTTTTTTTATTT
>JAPYZR010007643.1:0-15823 GCA_030522945.1 Trichopria nigra | reverse complement strand
GCGCGCTGCTCGCCTTCGGCGAGCACCACACTTTGCGACAACTCGGCCCACTCATCGCCCTTGCTGCAATACCTCCGTTTCCGCCCTAGATACGTAAACAACTATTACATATCTAAAAGAAAATGATGAAGGTATCCGCACCGTTATAAAGTTTGTCAATTCAGTTTTTAAGTATTACTTCCGGACAATAATATCTATATTCAGGTTTTCTCAGAAATCCTTAAATATCGTCGTTTCTTTGTGAACTATATTTCAGGACAACCAAAATGAAAGAATCTATTTCAAGTTTTACTATTTTCGACGAAATATTTTAAGACCATGTCGAGATCTGTCTTCAGAAATTAAGGAAAATGTCGGAAGGGGGGGGGGGGGTCATACATTTTCAATAGTTTCTTAAAAGTTTGTCAATAATCGCGAAATAACTTTTGCAATATTCTAACAATGGTGTTTTAAGAATTTTTAATTTTTCCTTTTTTATCATAAAAATGTTGTGCGATCGTTTTTCAAGCAACGTTTGTATAGGTGCTGCAAACGTAAAAGATCCGCTACTATTTAGAGAAAAATAAATACGTGAATTTCGTGAAAGACGATATATTGATAATATTTATTTTAAAATTATTAAATAAGCTTTTTATCGGAAATTCATAATTTACTGGTTAAAGCGGCGACCGGAAATATTGAGATATTCAATAAAGGTTTGCTGAATATTCTATATTAAGTTCACATGTGGGTGTGTGTACGTTTATCATGATACATTTATTAATATTTTTATAATATATATAAATACTCATTATAAATATATATTCATAAAATTGAATCAGACATTCAAATGATGTTCAATGTCATTTTTAAAGTCAAATTGAAGGTTACCTCATTAAACTCCGTCCTGTTCAAAATTACTTAAATAATGCATGACCATGTCTTTTTTTAACCTAACCTTACCTACGGAAATATTCAACTGTCCCGGTACTTTTGTGACACTCTATGTATGAATTATTTAAGTAATTTCGAACAAGGAGTCTAATGATGCCTTAAATGTGACTTTGAAAATGACATTGGAGATTATTTGAAGGTCTGATTCATTTTTATAAATCGATACCTTCTTAGACATTAGTAACCGAAATAGTGGTAAATTTAAAGTGAAAATATAGACCCTAAAGCCTATAGGTCCGACATGAACTGTAAAATAAATTTAGAAAAACTATTCTAACCAGGAACGAATCTTCTAATCAAATGATCTTGCAGCAATGATGGTCTAGGTCAAGGTCTAGGTCACTATAATCTGCATATATAAATGACCTTTGAAATTATGCCGGATGTTCTGCAGTGGTGTATTGTGATATCTGACAAAGTACGCATATTTGAAAAATGAAGTTGACTTCTAAACGACCTTGAATGACATTGTCAAGTTCAGAGGTACTGCTCAAAGCATCTACGAATATATACGAATAACTTTAGTCGATGCAATATTTTCTAATCATTTTATTATATATATATTTATAGAGAGAGAGAGAGAGAGAGAGAGAGAAGAAATTAAAAATTAGCCCAAAAGACACAAAAAATGAAAACTTCATTTATCATAAATGACATCTGCACATTGTTACGCAAGTTAAACCGGCCTCCGCGTTTGCTAAACTTTGTCACGCGTCCACAGACCACATATAAGAAAGGCATATTCGTCGAGGCATGCGGCTAAATTAAATTTTTTAACGAATTTTAACGAATGCAAATCACAATTAAGTCGTCCAACGCCAAGTTCCACAGTTCAAAAACGTACAGTTCCCATTCGCGTATTTAAATTACGTTAAGCATGTAATTAGCAAGATTTAATTCCGGCATTCGTCTATTTTCGGTGCAGCTTCGCATTAATAATTCGCGCGCATTCTGACCACGGACTTTGCAGCCGTACCATTCTGCGATACATGCCAGAATCAAATCAGAATATATATAGTATATATCCTGCGACCATCCGCGCGCACACATCGCGTGCAAGAGGATGTTGAACAGTGCCGTCGACCGTGTGCTTCTCGCACAATGATAATGATGTGTGCGCGAGACTTCTTTTTTTTTTTTTTTTTTTAATGAAAAAAGTGAAAAATGTTTTTGCATTCAGTATACTCTAATAATAATCACGAGTTTAATCGTACTTTTGATTGGTTTGGTGAATTGCATTTAGTAAGGGATCTGTGCCGGTTCCGGAAATGAAAACACATACATTTGCGTAATAGCTGTTAACATTTGGTTGAAAGTTAAAAGCCAAAAACCAAAATTGTGCCCACAATACTTCCCTTACGCGTCAATTTTGACGTTTTCATGCTACATTACTGATTTTACGGTAATTTGTCTTTAAATGTAATTTCTTTATGTAATTTTTCGGAAAGTCCTGGTACATACGGCATCGATGTAGTTTTTAATGACTGTTTTTTGTGATGAACTCATTTTCTAATACAATTATTAATAATTTCCGTAGGGTATCCATTATCGTATAAAATTTTTCTAACGATTTTTAAGTTCTTTTTTCTTAAATGTACCTCAGAAACTTTAATCGCTCTGTCACAAAGTCCTAATGCTACAAAGTTATTTTGCAATTCAGAGGATGATAATTTGACATATAATTAAGGTGTTTTCCCGTCCATTTATACGGGATACCAATCCGTAAAAACCACTATATAAATAGTTACTCCTCATCTTCTGATGGATAAGCTAGTAAGATGTCATCTTATGACTGATACTACGGGTGAAAGAGGTGACCCTAAATATAAAATTCTCAAAATGACTATTTTAAAATTGTATTTTTCATACTTTACAAGTAGTATTTATTTATTTATTTGTTTTGAATGGGGTCAGTGACCTTACTAATCGAAAAATATGTTTTACATGTGTGCTATAGTGACTGATTATATACCAAGAAATTGTTATTAATTTCATACATATACATATGTATGAAATATATATATATATAATGAAGAAAACACAATTTTGAAGTCTATATTATATTATACAATGCGTATCAATATATCTGTATTACTACAAACCATCGATATTGAATCGGACATTAAAGGGCGAGGCTGTATATTCCTGGGTTATGGGTGAACTTTGATTCGTGGCCTTGATTGATCAGGAAACATCCGCTATATATTCGCCAGCTTGATGCGTGCAACCGATCGAAATTCGTGACTGAATCTCTCAGTGTCCAGAAATGCGTTAACAGTTTCCCGTTAAAGTTCTCATTAAATTGGATGTACACTAGAAATACGTATACAAATATGAGCAATATTATTGCATTTTGACGTGAACTATACCGTTTCTCAGATCATATTTTATTATAATTATTATTTTTTTTTTTTCTTTAATAATTGATATTATATAAAGGAGGAAAACTGAAGAAAAGCTATCGACCAAACTTTCGATATATATCTGCATTATTATTAAAAATCGAGGACAAAGGTTCGATTCAATTTTCTAAAGTCAATTCGGAAATTTGGATATTCGAAAAATCCAATAAGACGATTGGCGACTTACAAAGCCGTTTACGAAGGACAAAGCCGCTTTTCACGACGTAAAACCAATGTCCAACAATGAAAAGCTGCCCTATCGCGTAGCGCCGAGAGAAAACGAGAATCCCTTCGATGATTTTCAAGACAGATTCTTGCTACCAAGTTTTTCTTTCGGGATCGTGAACGCGGAAGGAAATTCCTAAAATAGGCGATGGCCGCGGCACGTTTCGAAATATACGCTAACCTAAAATGAAGGGAATTCTTTGGATGGTTAATATCTTTTTATTTTTAAAAAGTAAAAGGGGTCTTGCAATTTCTTTTTTAATTGCGTTTCAAGTATAGAAGTTAACAACGATAAACTTTTTCCTTTGCTCAGTTTCACATTGATGTTGAAGTACAAGAAGAAATTTCAACAACAAATGAAATCTGATGTCAATTCCCATTCGTCGAAATAACAAATGAAAACAAAGCAATGAAGCACAAAGTATGAAAAAAGTCTATATATTTATAATGATACAGTTTGTAAGATCAATCTGTCCTTCGTACACTTGGTAATTTTATGTACTGAAACTATTGCACCTCTGTGGAATCTTGATAATTTTAAACAATTTTTTTTTTGTATTCATATTGATTATTCAAAATTCAGTTCATAATCGTAATCTCGTATCTTCGGAGTTAATTTTCCTGGAAATATCACTCTCGATTTTTATATTTACATTCATCCTTAGTGCTCCTCGTCTCTTTTACCCTCCGCGTCTCTTTTGGAGGGTCGTGAATACGGTAAAGCAGTAAAAAGGCCTCGTAAAACGCGATAACTCCACAAGCATCGCACAAGGAAATGGGACTTAATGCCGAATCGATGGTAAATATCGATTACACTACCCACGGACCTGATTTCCTTTACAACCGGGAAGGCCATTGCGATGCGTTCTCGTTTCCCGGCTCGGCCCCTGCTCTTCCCTTACATTTACTCCCGGCATGGCATCTTTGGGATACTTTCCTTCTCACTGCCTAAAATACCGTAAACCCTATTTGCGACAAAATCTTATCTGCTTTAAATGTAAGTTTCTCTCTGCGCTTCGGTGCGGCATTGCGGCATTTAAGGGTAATTCGGAAAAACCAAATTGGTTATCGATTTCTCCGTTAGTTTTTTTTTTTTAAATAAAGGAGTGAGAGGTTCGTAGTGGCTCGGAAGAAAATTTTACGTCAATTTTGTTGGCTATTTTGGTGAAAATTAAGCCGTTTGAAATCAATTGTTTTTGTATATACGATGTAGTTGTCGATGGATTCGCGTCTGCTCTTCTCTTATCATAGATCAGTTTTTTGTAAAGTCGAGGGTGGAAATTGAGTTTGTTAATAAGCTGCTATACAGAATGTACGTTTATTATATATTATTATAATATATAGTTTTGATACACATATAATATGATCAATATACATTTATTAATTATATTATATGTAATTATACATATAATTTTAATTATAATAATATTAAAATTCGTTGAACGTTAAATAATTTAAATGAATAAATATTTGGAAGGTACTTCTTTGTAACTTTGATCTAGGAATTGAAAAAAATTGTTTTTTTTCTCAAAATTATTACGTTTCCGCAAATTATAGAATATTACCCTGGTAGTAGTAGTAGTAGTAGTAGTACTACTACTACTACTACTACTACTACTACTACTACTACTACCCTGGTAATATATTTATTAAAAACAAATATCTAAAAATACGAAATGTGAAATATAAAAAAAATAATAATACAAAAATACATACAAACAATAAAAAATAAACAATAATAAAAATAAAAAATTAAGAATTAAGAAATATTTTGTTCAAATTTTACGAATTTTACGAATTTTACAAATAATAATTTGAAAAAATAATAAAGATTAGTTGCATATACTACTTAAAAATGATTTATTTTCCTTTTTTTTTTAATAATTTGTATTAATAATATTATTATTATTATTATTTGTAATACACTTTTATAATTATTATTTTGTATTTGTTATTGTTATTTTTGTATTTTATTTTTTTGATTTTTTGATATTTTTTCTTTTGTAAAAAGTCGTAAATTTAAGCGTGAATTGGAACGTTTTCACATTTCGATCACGTTCAATTTTTACTATAGGGTTGGTTTCTGAACGTCAAGACGTCAATGGCCTATATAAATATGTTCTACGAATTGTACAATCATCTCCCTAAACATCTAATAATCTTATATTATCCGAAATAATAATTAAGGCATTAAAAGGCAAAAACAATTATTTCTATATGTTTTCTGTATATAGTCTTTTCTATAATGTGGATAGGAATTTGTTATTCTACGCTCGCCACACCACAAGTAGACCCTACTTTATCGGCTAGCGTATTTCGTCACCCTATTTATTGTATTCAATCTATTAATATAGATATATATATATATATATATATATATTGCATTTCTATAATGTAAAGGCGGTATCGTGGACTGTAATAAGACATATGTATAAATGTGCAGATTTATGTACTTTTGGAATAGTTTAATTTAATTTTCTGTTATAACTGTACGGCACGTGTACGATTTTGCATCGAGTGTCGATAACTTCGCAGTCTACGCGACCGTACAGTGATCGTTATTACCGACATAGTCGGAATTGTTGATTGTTGCGATTTACCGGCACCGCCCCGAGTTGCGCCTATATATGTATATATAAGGGTAATAGAACACTATACTTGAGTACATATAGAAATGTATAGGCACTATAGCATATACCCCATAGGTATATTGTGTGTGTGCTCGATCACGAAAACGAAACGACCACGATATAAGATACAAAACAAGAGCGGAGCCGGAAGTGCACCAATTGTCGACCGCGCCTGATGGTGACGCGAGGACCCATCGCTGCGTGCCGTTGCATAGCGTCCTATATACTGTATAATGTAAGACAATGCAAATTTCGGTTTCCTCGACAGCATTCGTTGACTCGTTGCCGAACAATTTGGGAAGTTTTGTGGAAAAGTGTATACACGGGGAGAATCGCCGTGACTAAGTAACGAAGGACAGCCCTAGTCCAACGAGTCACTGCCGCCAACCAGGAAGCAGAGAGACGATACAAGAGGAGATACAAAGGTACGCCGGTCGCGTTTTACCTCGTTCACCTTTTCGAGTCATGCCTGGTTATTTACTCGCATCTCCCCAAATCTTTCGATAAAAATATAGGCTATGTTCTTTCGGATGTGCAGTGCTTTGCTTCACCCTCTCTTTCGCTTCGTTACGGCACCTCTGTAGATAAAGCAGTTTCTCTCTGTACCGCACGAGGGTGCGCTCTCGACCGGGAACCAGTATATAGGGGTCTCGACTTTTTCGTCGTTTGCAATTTCGCTTCACTTTCGGTTTCGTTTCTGAGCTATATAGCCGGCGCGTGACAAAACCGCTTCGTTTGCATCGCTTTCCCGCCTTTTTGCATTTCGTTAATATATTTGTTTCGGCGATTTTGGATATAATACAGCTAGGGCGCGGTGCCTATTTGCCGTACTTGCTGCGGTGACGTCACAATTCTTAGAAATTTCTGTTTACATTCCACCTATTTTTTATCTTTTCGTAAATCGGACGTCCTTTTTAATAAATATTTACAATTTTAATCTTAATAAAACAAAATACAATTTTAATTTTAATAAATATAAGTACGCAGTTTTATTAATTTTCATCTTTGAGTTTTTGAAAATTTTATTCGAAACATGTTTTTTAAGTTTGTGGATAATTAAAAAATAAAACGAATACTAAAAAAAAAAAAAAATATTTTTTACCGTAATTTTTAAAAAAAAAAAAAAAAAAAAAAAAAAAAAAAAAAAAAAAAAAAAAAAAAAAAAATCGCTAAACTTAAATCGGTACAAAAAATAGAACTCTTTTATACCAAGAATCAATACAAAAACCTTTACCAAAAACAAACAAAAAAACCATTTTAAAATATATAACCTCCATATTTTGAAAGTAAAAGTTCTAACATAATACTTTTTCAATCAGTTCAAGTTGACAAATTTATTTTTCGTGATAAAATCGGCCATTTTATTTAAAAAAATCATGTAAAAAACGTAATTTTTATTTAATTTGATGTGCAAAAAAAACAATATAAATAAAGTTTTTTTTAATTTTTTTTTTTTTTTTGCAAAAACCCAGATGAAAATGTTGTTGATTATTGTACTCTTATGAAGCTCAAGTATTCTTAAAGTGCAGAGAATTATAGAGTGTCAGATTTGTAAAATTCAAAAAGACGGACAAATTTCCATTTCTCCAACAAATTGCTACGATAGCGTATATATCAGAGTTTTTGGAAAAAAAAAATAAAACTAAACAACTATATAGAGATGATATTTTGAAATCAAATAAGACGTTTTGTATCATTCCATGTAAAAAAGAAAAACGATAAAAATAAATATTTTGCAAATTTTAAAGTGGTCATATCATGCAGAATGTACCCAAAAACACATAAGAAAATTGATCGTGATTTCATTAACATTTGTCTCGAAGAAGGATCGATAGTGGTGGCGAAGAAGAAAATTTGAAAAGATTATATTGAAAAATGAATAAAATAAGAAATAATAAATAAATAAATTAGCAAATAAAATATAATATTTCAATTTAAAAATAAAACTTTTTCAATTTTTTTTTTCAATATTATATATTTAAGAATTATTTCTATATATATACAAAAAATTTCCTACTATTTAAATTGATATATCGACTGTACACTTCACGTGTGGAGAATTTTCTACTAATTGTGTATGAATAATGCAACAATTTATTCTATTAATTAATAAATAAATTTTTATGCACAATATCATTAATGTACCTCGAATGGATTCTGCAAACAACGTAACAACGACTCATGAATATAACGAGCGAATGAGGGGCATCGAAATAATCGCAACTCGAAACGAGTCGGCAAGAAATCGCATTTCTCGCATACAAATTGCGTCTCGCGGATGATGTAAACGCGAAAACGTCCCGACACGCTTCTGGCACGTGCGCACGCGCGCAAACGCATGCATACAACACATACACGCCCTGACACGATTCTTTTTTGCCCCTCAAGTTTTCTTGGTGCCGCACTTGCATAGTATTCGCGCAGGAATATTGCATTCCTGAATGCCCGATGCTGACACATGTACGAACCGAACGAGTGTGTATATATATATATATAATATATATATATGTGTGTGTGTGTGTGTGAATGCAACAATTTTGTCCGGGAACGAATGGCCGTGGTCTGACCGTGCTCCTTTTTCGGTGTTTTCCGTATGTAGCAGCCCCTTCACCCGCGAGCTCTCGCAGTTGAATGTCGAAAAATTCCTGGGATTCCCATTCATATATATTGCACGCGTTTGATTTTATTGCACTCGCCTGCGAACAGTTTGAAATCACGGGGAGTATGTGGGTTAATTTTACCGTGCGCAAATTAGTGTATGCGAATTTAAGCGTATAGAATGACACTACTATACACGGCTCGAAGAGAAAGAATTCGTACGCAGTTGTAAATTTAATTTTATCCGATCCTGCTGGATTCGTATATAGGAATGCCATCTACTATACGTATATATATATATATATATATATATATACGTTGCTCGTTTCTAAAGGACAATTAGTATCGATCGCGACTTTGGTCCGTTTCGTTAAAAATAATACACTATAAACTAGAATTGATTAACGCATTGTATTGAATTTAATTACTACTGAATTTTAATTGAAAAAGTATTACGTTTGGAAGCCGCCGGGGTCTGATAGATAGATAGATGCTCCCTTTTCATTTTATTAAATCCCGAAGATACGGAAAAGTAGATTGGAATTTGATTACTTTCAATATACAGGGTGCCAAATAAGTCTCGGGACGACTGAATGTTTCCTCGAGTAGTAAGTAAGGCAATTTTGTAAAAGTTCATCAAAGTCATTTCCAATAACTTTCAAAGAGAAAGAAAGAGGAAGGCCGATAGATTAGGGTGACCTTCAATTTGACCTTGATCAACAAGTGATCATTTGAAGGTTAATTTGTTTCTTTGTTTTTTGTCAATAGAAACCCATCGTTTCGACACCACCAATCGTAAGAGCGAGAAATTTCACGCCAGATATAATGAAGAAATGATAACAAGGATTTTGGTCCACCCTATTAATTATACTCGTTATTTTTCCCAATATATTTATACCGATATTTGTATTGATTATTTGTCAAATCTATAATAAGTTTGTCGTAACTATATTTGGAATTTTATTACATTACAGTTAAATATCTGCGAGAAGTGACGCCGTACTTCCGGAAGGCCTCCATCATCCAGGAGGTCGGATGGGAGCTGCAACGTGGTTTTCTCAGCGCGACGCCACCACCGCCAAAGTCGCCCCCACGGGCGGATACTCGCTATCTACCCTTGCAGCTTTGCCGACTGACGAGATCGTACCCTTCCTCGGATCCTGGTAAGTCGTCCTTATACTTCGACGATTCGTTCATGAGATAACCCCTAACCCGATCCGGTCGAGTCGATACAAAGGATAAATCAAATTCATGAATCGCCGCAATTTGCTAACTTATCACTGTTATTGTATACCTTATATCAGTCGTCTACTTTATTCCAATTTAATATTAATGGAAATATTCATTCTCTCTGGCGGGATTGCATTAAAAAATTTCATAAAAAATGTTCTCGCAATTTTTCAGGTAATTGTCGGTAATAATAATTAGCAGTTCTCTCCCACTCTTCTCCATTTCAACCCTCGTGCATAATTTTACACTTACACTCCTTTAGGGTTTCCGTCTTTGAGTCCTATATCCCTTATAATAATTTTCCTTCGTGATGTTGGAACTAAGAGTAAACGTCGTGCTTAAAGGTGGACGTACTCTAGTAATCGAGGAAAATAACTGCGCAGCGAGAAATTTATTGCGATTCCCTTGCAGGAACGTTTTGTTGCGCGAGCGAACGAAGAATGGGGTAACGAGAGAGAAAAAAAAATCACTTATTTGTACAGTGGAGACTCGCTTTGTTTTAAGTTCACAATTTGCCTATGAAAACTGAACCTTTTGTTTGCTTGAATAATTTGTTTAGAAAGACGAACGAGTACGAGACGTAATTGTCGCCACGTTCTCCAATTGTTTACATTTAAGTCGTTACACAAAGAATTACCTACGTCAACTCTTAAGACATGTCTTGGACAACAATTGTTTGCGTATAATCATTTACATTTACGGAACTTACGAAAGTTTTGTGAATTAAAACGTTTCACTTCACGTTCGTTCAAGTAGTCTTGATGAAAGGATCCACATAGGATCGAAACGTTGGGTGAGACAGATTCATGTTATAACAGCAACAATTTGAAATGTAATGTAATTTTTCGTTATAAAAGAAAAAAAGAAAAAAAAAAAAAAAAAGAAACAAACAACAGGCAGCCATTAACGCCTATATATTAACTCCTATATAAGATATATAGGACATTATTTCCCAAAGAGTGAATTGCTGCTTAACGTCATCAAAAGCCCCCCTTGTAACGAATTCCAAGCTAATTTACAATTTATTCTTCTACATTTAATAAGACTGCAAAATAGCCAGATTTTTTATTCCGTATTAGCCATGCCAGATATAGGACAACGGCAAAACTGTGTTTCCTAATGCGGGCAACCGTAAGTGTTTGTCTAATAAACCTTAACAATTATCTTTTCGTGTATGTTATAGGGAAATGAGCTAAAAAGAAATGATGAAATTTCACTTTTCGCTTGAAAAGATGTTCTTGTTCTTTTTGTCCGCATCATTCCTCAGAGTCGCGGCGGGTTAAGTAGTTAAGATTGCTAACCCTAGAGTGTAATCCAGTAGGCATAGTGGAGCTTAACCCGCAATTGCGAGCTAATGGAAGTAGAACAGCTCCTTAATTCTCCAAGGCCCGAGGCTTCAGTTCCTCCCTCTCCTCCTCCTCCTACCAGTTTCATCTCCTTTCTTACGGCTTCTCACTTCTCCCCGCAGCCTTTGTCGAGCTCTACTCGTATCTTGCCTTATATTTCTTCGCAGTGCTTTCTCTCTGTCGTATATACGGGAGACAAAAGCAAAACGCGTCTCGAGTCAGGGAAGTGGGCACTTGATGACTTACGGCGAAAGTGTCGACGAGAAGAGCCGGGAGAAGCAATCGAGAACGTGCGGTATCTTCCGCTTGTATCTCCCCTTAACTTGTCCCATGTATGTGGACGCACGCGCAAACTCCACCTCAAGCCGTTCTCATCCTAAATCTTACATGTATACATGTACGAGGGGGGGGGGGGGGGCAGTATATGCAACGGGCACAATTTGTCCTTGCTCAGCATAATCTCGAGTCTTACATAATCAAACAAGCCGACTGCTTTTACGGGCGCGTGATTCATGGAGCGAACGGACGGGAAAAATCCGTGTATATACAAGTAAAATTTCATCAACTTAATAAAGCGACAGAAGGGCAGAGTATATTTTAATATTTTCCTGGCTTTCCTTTTTATTGGATGATCTATTGCACCGCAGCTGCGTTATGCATACCGGTCGGTTAATAGCGAGGATCTCCCTGACTCGGCTGGATGGTGGACGCGCGGGACGTGTACGGTAGGTGCAAGAGTTAAATTAGTTTCTGGTGCAAAAGCTGCTAACCGTCGGTTTTCAGGGCTAACGCGTATAATTCCGGAACAGCTTCGGACCGACCGACGAGGCTGGCTAACCTCCGAGGCTACACTTACTATTCAGCCTTGCGTCCTTCCTTCTTTACCCTACGGAGCAGCCAATCTTCTTTCTCTAGTCAATCTGAAAGGGATTATACATTTCCTCTTACTTTAGTATGGTTTTACTAATTTTTCAATTGCGAGAAGCAATTTTAATCCAATTGCCGGGAAAGGATTTGCCTAGATTCTCCATATCGTGAATTTGGAAAAATTCTCAAGTTTTAGGATTCCCTCATTTTAATTCGTTTTAAACGTTTATCGCGCATCGTTCAACGTCGTGCGAAATTAAAACGAATGCATTTTTCTTTAAGCCACAGTACCTTCCTTTCGTATTTGTGTACATTGTTATCTTCGCGACCGAGACTTTTTGATCCGTCTCGGCCAGCACTTATATTTTCTGGCACACTCTTATCCGCAGCACAGTTATACTGTACGGCGAACTTTCTGTAACTTTTACGAGCAGTTCACAAAGTTAATTACCGCCGGATAATTACACGTACATCGTTCCACTGATTAATGAGGAGGTGAAATGCCGTATTTCCAGTTTGAGAATCTGTGACGTATTCCGGAAACATACCGCGGAAACTGCGACTTTGTTCCAACTGTCACCCGGTCTCTGGAGAAATCGTCGGACACCGTTTGAAACGCCACGTGCGTAAAAGTCCTCGACCCGAGCGCGCAACGACTGTCTACTTTCCCGAGTCTTCGATAATTTCTAGATGCAGCTTTTGCAGTGAAAAGTTTGTCGCTAAAACTTTTTACATTGTGTCGTTATTTTGTTTAGTTTAGTTATCATTTTCTGAAATATCGTATCACTTTTATCTTTTAAGACACTTAGAGTTCATCAATTTATTTATTTTTTTTTTTAATATCGAAATTGTATAAATAGAATTTTTAATAATTTTCTATTAAAGCTCTAATTCTACGGTATATATATATATAAAGTAGTCATCATGATAACAATCTATGTACATGAGCTAAGTAGAATCTGCCTAGTTTTTATCTAGGAAAAACTGCCCCACTCACGTAATTTATTAAGGATATTTATTTGTAGCTCTTGTTCTTCTTCACCAGTATTGTCATTGCTATCATCATTATCATAATTATCATTATCACAGCCATTATTTTTATCGCTGTCACTATTTTTGTACTCGGAATTCTTCATTCCCTTGTCATTCTTCACTTTCGTCGTCGTTTCATTTTTCACGATCCACCGTTATGTAGTCTAAGCATTCCTCTCTTTCCTGCTCTTGGCATTATTCCTTGTTAATGTGATGGTCATTATTATTTTTCCATTCTGTCCGACTTGTATTTCCTATTACCTAATACTTGAAAATCCAAAAAATTATCGAAAACAATCGTTGTCGATTTTCTAATCGATTGAAAATAGGTAATTTATTCAAACTTGCTTCATTTATCATTAACATAAATCGTTTATCATAAATTAATTTAAATTATTTATCATAAACTTAAATCGAATTAAGGTAAATTTGAATGTAGTATCTTAAAATGCTTACATTTAATAAATTAAAAGATTGTTTTGATTATAGTTAAACACTACACTACTATAATATTTAATTTAATCTTAAACTTTATAGAATACAAGCATCTTTTGTTGGATTCCAGAGTTAAAAGGAATGTAATTTTCTTCGGAGGCCAAGTCCTTAACCGAAGAGTGCTTGATACAAATGAATTACTCAGATTAATTCCTTCCTAATTCAGGTATTCGTTCTAACGTTACTTACACTTGTTTTTTTTTTTTTTTGTGTAATTTCCAACTGAAAAGGAATTTAAAGCGATCTCTGGAAAGAAATGTCTCATTTATTGTAACCGTGATTTCACATACATTGCATGACTATTTCAATTATACCTAATTGTTACATAATCGTGAATATGATGATCTCCTTCTCGTGAATCCTATTCGATCTATTTTGATTTTTATCTCTTCCATTTCCGTTTAAAATTCGAAAATTTAAGTAATACAATTAATAAGAATCATACAAAAATTGTACGCAAATATCAGATTGATCCAGAAAGGATCCTACTTTTTTTAGTTCTGTGGTTTAAGTAAGTCATGATATTGATCAGATTTTTAACCGAAAGAGATCCAATTTTGATCTAACTAAAGCTGAAATATAGTTTCAAAAGAACGACTAAACTTGGTCTCCTTTACTTGGTTTAAAAACATTTTCTAAGTATTTTATTAATCATAATATTTTATAAAATTTGTCAACGTGGCTATGTAAGTAACTTTACGTGCATGCATTATAATTCCAATGCTGCATACGACATTTTTGTTCCATTACTTGATAAAAATCATTTACATTCAATGAACATTCAATAACTTTTGTAATTCTTCGACTTTTCATTGATTTGTTGACCTTTTTTGAAAATGTTCAGGAGTGGTCCAATCAAGGTTACAATTTTTTTTTGTGTTACAAGACAACAAATGAAATTAGATTTAATACACTCTCCCTTTTCTTGTTACCATTATGTACAACACAATGTTAAATTTTATGAAAGGCGCCATGTTAAAACTAACAAGAAAAACAATCAAATTCATTTATTAACAGTTACAATATATAAAAGAAATTATTTTTGTCCACACAAAAATAGAATATTACGTTATATATTTGAGAGAGAGTTCGATATAGCCTTTGTCATTCTATCGTTTGTCAAACTTGAAAGTAGATTCTTATTGATACAAGCGGCGATATCGGATCGATGATATCAATGGGGCATAAATAGCCGTACACCTCGAATATTCATTGAATAGTCGATATCGCTGAGAGGGTTACGAGTATAGAGCCGAGAAAGTCACTAGTGCCACTGGGGACTTTTCATCTGTGACAACGGCACGGTGCAGCAGCGGAGGGTAGACTGGACTTAAAATATTGGTGAGCGTCGAATAAATATTCATATACGCGAAGAAGCGCCAGAGATTTACCAGGGGGTGAAGGTGAACGTTTTTAACTATAGAAATTCAACATTTGTTCAGAATACGGCCTGATGCTGTACTTGTCCTGGACATATCTATTTCGTATACATTTGTATACGTTATTATAGTATATATGTATAACGTATTGTATAGTATACGTTGCTTATTATCTTCACGTCACTTATTATCAGGATGAGTAGAAATTCAGTCGTAAAATACACGGCACCATTTGTATTTTTAAAAATGAGGGAATTTTTTTTATTATTCTATTTTGAAGACTTTATGTATATACAATAAATAACTTTTATATCAATCATTTTTCGTGAGATGAGAAAATTGCAGACATTTTATTGTCGTTATGCTTATATCGAATGAAGATGGCGGATCCAATATGGCGGATGAAATGGTATAAAACTGATTTTCGGTAATCGGGAATTACAGGATCGCGGATTATTGATGTGTTGTTACTTTTATAACATGAAGGAGGCAATGCCTGTGTGTGTGTGTGTGTGTGTGTCTGTGTGTGTGTGTGTGTGTATGTGTGTTGTTACAATTAAAACATATTGGATCCGCCATCTTCATTGTTTGATAACACTAACAGCAGATGCGTAATCAACAACATCATAACTCCCAATAAATAATTCTAAGAATCGAATACTAGTACAAAAAATGCATACAGAAAG
>JAPYZR010007641.1:0-23596 GCA_030522945.1 Trichopria nigra | reverse complement strand
AATTAATTTTTTGAATATTACTGTTTGGCAGAGTATTTTTTGTAGGCATAATAAGAACTTGGCGAATTTTTTTACATAAAAATGTTTTTTTGGGGTATAATTGATACTAAGTATATCGGTAGAGATATAGAGAAATTAAAAATAAAAAAGGATGCAGTACAAATGTTCGAATGGCAAATGTTCGAACGCCTATTTCTCTATTCGAGGAGTATAGGCGTTCGGACGTATGTGGTACATTACGGAAATAGGCATTCGAACATTTAGCCATTCGAATTGTACTGCATCCATAAAAAACAGTCTTTATACTAAATGAAAATTTAAAAATTTTTACGTTTCGATCCAAAGTGCGGATCCTCTTCAGAAATCTAAAATTAAACAGCATGCAATAAATATAATTAATGATAATATAATATCGGTAGAGAAATAATAACGTGTACAAATGAACACCTTTTAAAATAACTGATGTATAATATAAATATATATGTATGTATATAAAAATTACGTGTATACAAATGTATAAAAACAATGTATGTGTACAATTTTCCACGTATTTAAATGATTACGTGTACAAGTTTACGTATACAAATTTATTTTTTTGTTATTTATTGAACTGTATTCATAAGTCGGTTAATTTTATAGATATCTTTGTTATTTTCATTCGTTTCAATTTCTACGAAGAAAAGTGGCAAAGGGTCTTGATTTCAGTACTTTTTGATGTTATTTATTCTTTTTACTTTGTGACCATGTTCTTCAATCTCGTTTGTGAGTTCCTCGACGTCAACAGAGGGGTGAATATTTTTTAGAACTTTGTCGTTTTTGTCCTGTTTTCGCTGGAACGTGTAGAATTCAGTATTTCTTTTTTTTTAATTAAAATACTCATTTTCTTCTATTATGAACCGTTAGTATTAATTTATTTCAAACTTTGTTAATGTCCATTACAGTTCATTACATTGATCTTATCTATATCTATATTAAGTATGACATAAATGTCAAACTTTTCTTACAAGCCCAACGTTTCGACTTTTTGTAGGTCCTCCTCAGGGGCATCACGTATGAGTTAAAATAAATTATAGACTTTTTTAATTCCTCCACAATTGGCAGATATTTTTCGGAAGTGCTAGATTATATTCTGATTTCAGAATTTGGTATTATTTTAATTGTATATTTTTCATCAATTATTTTCAACAGTTCCATAAATGGCTTGATGTTATGAACGCCGTTAACGAATAGATTTCTGGGTATGTAGGTGTTTACCGTCAAACGATTTTTCAGTTTCAGTTTCGATTTTGCGCTGCAGTTTCCGTGTTTCTATTTAAAGCGATAAAAGAATTTTTAACAGTAATCGGACTATTTAGCCGATAATTCTCGATTGTGGTTTGTCGCTTGTTTACCACTACATTAGTAGGACTGCTCCTTGTCCTCTTTTTATTCTCTTTAGCCAGGGTCCATATATCCTCAGCTTCCTTTTGTTCGCCATCCTGCCCTGAGGTGACGTCCAGTTTGCTGACGTTCATGGAGTCTTTTTGTTTATGAACACTACAGATAATTTGTGACTATATTTCGATCAGTCGCGCCCAGCGGTGCAAAACAATGCGAAACTGATAATTATATAAAGATTAAACATGTTTAATTAAAAGAAAATTTAATAACCGAATGTAATTAAATAGAAAACTTACTTATAAATATACCAGAAAAATGTAATAAGCTTTGTTATATTTTTATACACAAATCATATTTATTTCGATTTACTCTTGCATACATATCACGGCTGAAGAGCCTTACTGTTTCTTCATGCGACAAACTAATAATAATCCAAACTCGTTCTCGATTATAGAAGTGAGACGAGCTCTTATCAAGTGCCTCTTTGGAACTCACTAGCCATATTGTATACAAACTTTAAGTTAATCTAAAAACGCGGTATAACGACATCGTTTTAAGATTAAGTCAAAAACTCAAAAACTCAAAAACTCAAAATGCAACAATTCCAGATCGTGAACTTAATTACATTGATCAGATTATCAAGTTGAAAGAAAATCATCCGGAGAGATTGATATGAAAAGTCCTTCGTTATCAAACTAAACTTTTGTCTATATTGTACATGCTATGAAGGACTTTCCACAGCAATGGTTCTGAGGCTACACACTAAAATTCGCTAGATAACCTGAACTTTCAACAATTCCAGGAATTGTAATATTACATCAATCGTTACCGTTGAACTGCGCCCACGTACACTGTATTGCTATGCCACGAAGGACATTTTAAGATATAATATCATTTTGAGGTTAAGAAATATAACCTCAAAATTCAACAACCTTAAAAATTCTATATGTAATTACATTGTTCACTTCTCTATTCTTTAATCGGATTCCACAGTCCTCATTCATCCCGAGCACTACTTAAGTGGCGTTTCGATATGAACAGTCCTCAGAGTTTATCATCACGCCGTATTCACAAGTCTGAAAATGGGAGCGCGTCGTACGCTTCCATTTTTATTATGCGTATATCTATGTACGTCGCAACCCGGCACGTATCAAAAGGTAACAGTTTTGTAACATTTATATTATTTTTACATATTTCATAAATGTTACATGTTCGTTTTGTTTCTTTTTGTGCTCACTGGGAAAGAACTTCGATCACAACACACACGTATCTCGAATCTATGCGGTTTAAACAGCCCCGTATTCTTCACTAGATGGTGAACCATCGCTCGATGGTTTTTGAGATCTTGATGACCTATGTCGATGATGATGATGTTGAGTCGACGTCGATGGTGGCCTGCGCGGGGGCGGGGGCGGCTCTGGAAGTTCATACGAAGTATCGTCACCTTCGTCGCTACTTGGGGACGGAGAAGGAGCAGGATCTTCCTGATCCTGTAAAAGTTGCCGAAACTCTTGAATGGATTCATTGAGAGACCACAATTGCGAGAGCAGCGACAAATCCAGTTGCCGAAGACCATACTGAAAAATTAAACAAGCGAGAATCTCCGATTAATCTTTGTGAGAAAAGATGAAAACATTCATATTTACATAATCAGTACTGTAAGAACCTCATTTGGAAGAGGTATTAAAATGTAGACTTGGTATAAAAATATGCTTATAAACGACTAAGTCAAGTAAATTTATTTGCGTTTAATTTGTAATTAATTTTAAAACTATACACCATACCCCCGTTCTCGTTTTTGCATTTTCTTTTATTTTATACATTTGCACCCAGCACCTACACTCCAAGGCCAATTCAAAGTTTCGTAGCTTGATTTGTTTATAATTCCTGAACACGCGGAGGAGACCTTGAGCAATTTTCTCCTTCACGTGCACAAACAAGTAATCGCGTGAAATGTATGTCGCTGCCATTGTTTACGACCTTCAATTAATATTCACTAGCTTTTCCTTTTTCAATGCGGCAATCTACTCTGGAATATTATAAAATACAATAGATGACAAGTTATGGCAAGTGTAGAAATTCGTCCTACTTGTGCTCGTGATCTTATCCGCGGAGCATCCTGCCACACGAATTGCAAAATCAAAATAATCGGGGTTTTACTTTAAGAATTCTAGAGGCATTATAAGAATATTAATTGCTGCGGTAAGTTTAAATAATGATTCAATTTTATCCGATTTTCTAAACCCTATTTTCATCCCCAAATCCCTATTTTGCGCCTTTTGTGACAGAAATTCCTTTTCTCCGATGTCTTCGCCAGTTTAAAAAATAGAAAATTATACCAACAATTATAATTTTGCTCTAGATACATAAAATAAGCAAAACTCGTTTTTAGCTAGGATGGTGTGTGACTTAAGAAGGCATAAGCAGACGCAGACTGGGAATCTGATTTCGATAAATTCCCATGAATAAAGGCTTTTATTTTGAATTTCTAGAAAATGGAAATGGAATTGCAGTCACTGTTTTATTATAAACAAATTTTGTTAGACAAATAGAAAGTCCTCCGCATATTTACAAAGTCTTACGTAAACATCTAATTTATACATTCACTTTTTAGGTTAAGAATTGACTTTATTATGTAATAAATCATTTTCGGTCCATGCAAAGTGGCAGCACCCTCCCATATTTTAATGATTCGCCTAATCCCCACCACTGATGAGAGTTCGAGAAATAGAAAACGAGATTTTTGCTTCCTTTCGGTTAATTTCAAATTAACTGACGTCACAACAAACAGGTCGAGAGGTGGAGGACCGAGCGCCTTGATGGATCCAGAAATTTACCAAATCGCCCAAGAATCTTTCAACGTAGACTTTCAGGTTGGGTAAGTGATATTACCGACTGAGTGCTTTAGAATTTCCTGAACATGCAGTTATTTCTCAAGCAAAATAACGACTGCCGAAGGTAAGTACTGTTGTACCTCGGCATGTTTAACCGAAATACAAGTAAGATCCATCGAACTTCTCAGTCCTTCAGAAGCGAACCAGCTCCCGGGTACAAAAGGTTTTTCGCGAGCAAATCGCAAAGACCGGATTACCTCGATAGCTAGGGAACATTGCGGAGGCGTGGGAACGGGCGTGCAGCAGGCGTGAAATGAGAATAAGAACGGGAGATTCCAAGTCGAGGCAACGTCGCGAATTCGAAAGAGATGGAAGGAGAAGGAAGAGGGAAGGATAAATCGCCAGGACTCGCTAAGGGAATCGTGAAGGTGGAGGAATATTACAAGACGCAAGACCCGAAAAGGATGCGAGATCCACCTATGGCTGGACTGTGGACAAAGATAGAAAGAAGCGGAAAACTGGAGGGTCACGCCTGAGAGAATGCAGCGTGGGAGCGGCTTAGGCAGTCAGCAGGTGTCTCGGTCGCCTATCGTTTTCAATCGGTACGATTCGCTCGACTTCTGCGAGTAAAATGTGGAGCTAACCTCGCCAGGATTGCGCATCCGCTAAAACCGCGAGTTCACAATCGACATGCTGCCCTAGAAATCTCCCAAACGATATGTCTCCGCGTCGAGGAAAGAACATACAAATATATATAGTCTTTCGATCGTGGGTGGCAAGCGCACGGCTTTACCAACCGTGGAAAACCTCGTGGTTTATCCACGTGTTCCTCCCTGTCATTTGATCTACTTGTGTTATTTAACCAAGCAACTGATTCCAGTAAGCCTTTCTACTTAAAAAGCTTTTCCGCGAATAAGTGATTAAGTACATCGAGATATAAGACAACTCATGGTTCCGCAAATAGATCGTCAGTTTTAGTTTCATTTGAACCTGCAGCGTATCTATATTTAAAGCGAACATGATCGGTAGGGTTTTGTATGTAACAATAGTGGTACATGAAGATAAAAAGGTAAAATAAAAAAGTAAAAGTAAATGAAGGTTACAAAGTAAATTCGATTAAAGACATAGTTACGAAACATGGGAATGAAGGTACAATGAAGCACGTGCCGAAAAGTGGTCGAAAAAGATTTCTAAGGACCTAAAATGAAAAAGAAAACGCAATTGTAGTCCGTTTGCATGGAGAGACCATCTTGATCCCAGAGGTGACTGAACCCCCAAACACTGTACATGCTATATGATGCCCAATCAGTACAGTTTCCCTATTCCATAATGCGGAAATATTGGCTAAATTAATATCAACAGTTCAACTGTTACAGTTGGCAGCAATCTTATATCCATTATGTCTTAAACTAAATTTTGCCCTATTAAAAACCCTAATTGCATCTTGCAATTGATTATAACACAATGGTTTACAATACCAAATCGATTCTTCTGATCGCATTGTATTACATTGCATCGTATATTAACTGTACGAGCCGCCTCCGTTACAGCTCCCGTGTACAAGTGGTAGTCAGTCGCACTACGGGAGTTTGTAGGGAACTGATTTAAATTAAGCTATCTGTTGATGATGTTTCCCAAACATTACATTTTGCTTCACGAATGCCAGAAGGAGCAGCAAATTTTAAGGATCGACGTAATTGTTTCTTTAGATACAACCTGACCACTCCATTATCCTTTAAGTGACCAATAAGTTCACTTTTTTTAAAAACAGGCTAGAACTTTATTTAAAAAGTTAGAATGATACTCGTTGAATTTGGAATTTCCGTTTCGGAGGATCGATTTTGAAGGCTAAGTGAATTTTGATTTTCTTCTTTGACGGCCTGTACCGCTAAATATGACAGATATTTTTTTTTATTTTAACGTAAAATTTTTTACTTTGAACAAGTACATTTCTTACTTTGTATTTCTGATGTCGACCAGTAGGGGGAAATATCATGAAGTATCAATTGCCTTTTTGGAGTCTAAAAGCATAGAATTTCGAAACGTTTCGTCGTGTACGTTAATGAGCGGTGTTTGTGTATTATTAGCTCGATACCCAGGTTGATAGTTATCTAATAACTTACAGTACTGACCGGAAAGGAATACTTAGTGTGCAACCAGTTCTGATACCTTCGGGGCAGATGGAAAATCTACTTTTTCAGCGATATTTATAAGGCGGTCTTGTCTGAAATGTTGGAAATTGTAACATGGAAATAGTATATTACGCAACTATAGTGCGTAAAGTGTTACTTTTGCGAATGCGCACGATATGAGTCTTTGAATCTTTAAAAATAAATCTCAATAATTGTTAAACGTATTATTTTTTTAGTTGTTTTTCCACCACTTATTACCATTTTTTTTAGCAATACTAAAGTAATATTTCGTTTCACTAACAATGTTATACTTGGAAAATATTAAAAAAAAGAACGTATGAAAAATTACTCATATGCACTATTGTCACAATTCCTTCAACAGAAATTGTGACATAATTATAAGGAACATCGGTAGCATCTCGAAAGCTTGATCCGCGAACTGAACAAACTTATTTATTCTATATACTAGATATTTATTTTTAGCCCAAATCACGATTGCATCAACTGTCGCAAACTTGGCTAGCTGCCTGTGAAATGTTATTACTTTTTCTTTCTCGGAACTCTTACTTTCAATATACTTCACGGTGGATGGTTTGAATTATTTGATTGAAGCGTTCACTAAGCATGATACAGCATTTCACTCGGCACCCTACTATCACTGTCGTACATTCGTTCTGTCATATAAAATTTATAACTGAAGCGTTGCGTTAATCTATTTCCATTTCTAATATCTTGTATGTGAAATTTAACTGTCAAGAAATTCAATTGCCTATAATGCAAATTACACGTATTGTTTAAATCTTTATAGAATATGGGAAAGTAGATTCATTCAAATGCGTTCTTTGCTATTTTCTTATAAGTAAATTATCAATTTTCAATTGTTTCTATAATTCTCTAACTTTTTTTTTTGTTTTTCTAGGAAAGGATTAATCGAATAAAGTCTTAAGTGGCTTTCACTTAATTGTGCATTCCGTTTCTTAAAAATGAAATATTTTTAAAAATCCCTAAATATACTTCTCTAGCTATAGCTTATTAGATTAACAAAAAAATTTTGTTTTTATTCCCCAGACGACATTTACTTAAACTTTGCCGCAACCCCTGAGCGACTTTCTTAAAATGTATCTTTTAACCAACTAAAAAAAAATTGTTACTTTGATGAATTATTACATCCACAAACATGTAGTATATATGTTTTGCGAAAAAAAAAATTTTCCACTCGAAAGAAAAGCAATTAAAAGTAGTTTAAAAGTGTTTATTCTTCTGCAGAGGCCTATATAAGTCTTCAAACGAAAAATTACGATAAAACATTCGTTTTTTTTTTTAATATGTGAAAACAAAATATAGGCATTGCTCTTTCAATTAAAAATAATGCATTTCTATTCGGATCTGTAAGATATTTTTAGAGAATATCGTTACGTACTACATTGTATCAGAACATTATATATATATAAGTGTGTGCAATATTATTCGCATCATCATTTTTCTCGATTTCAAGGATTACCAGTTGAATCTGAATAAAATTCCGCGAAATCTCACAATTCTGACTAAATATACGATTTCCAAGATCAATATTGAGAAATTTCTTGGTCGTGATTCATCCCGTGATACCGTCCAAGCTCAGGGCTATAATTGGAGATGAATCGAATGTAATTTTTAAAAACCGGATACATTACACATATAATAAACAAAAACAGAGTCAGCTTATATTTTACTTTAGTGGAATGAAAATCATTCATGAAATGGTAAAGGAAGTCCTCAATCTATTCAAATTGTATCTGAAACGAAACTGTTGCACCGGTCTGTATATATATACATAAATTTGCTCTAACATATCTGGTACAAAATGTCTCTTATTTACGTAGTGAAAGACAACGGTTCAATTATATTTTGTAATTGGCGTCGCTTGCAAATTATTTATTTAATTATTATAATTAAAACACACACATATATATATATAGTCAAATGTATTAAAGAAAAGCGTAAATTTTACAAAAAATAAAAAGAATGCTTTCTTCTCGTGGGAGATTCGAATTCTGAATGGTGGATTATTATAACTCTCGAAATAAAAATCACTGGAAATTCCGCTGAAATTTCCAGTGAAAAAATTCTAGCTGATTTTACAGCTGCAAATAGTGAAAGTCATTAATCACTGATTTAAGCAGCTGATGCAGAACTTTTAAATCATGTAAAAGTTTATATTGTTTAAAAATAAAGTGACGATAAGACTGTTATGTATGCTGAGGTAGATAGATAGAGAGGGAGAGAGGACGACATGTGTATTTTACTGATTAATTTAGTGGACTGCATTTCACTGAATATTTCAGTGAAATTTAAATTTAACTTATGAATCAGTAACAGAATTGTAGTTTACTGATCCAATCAGCGACTATTCGCTGATTTTCAGAGGCACACTTATCACTAGTGAAATCAGCGACTATTCTCTGACAATCAGCGGTTTTTCAGTGATTCATATTTAGAGAGAATGCAAGAATGGAAGATTTCCCTTACAATACCGTGATATGTTAAAAATTTCATATATAAAATGTTCTTGTGTTTCTTTGTAGAAAGTGTATATTTCTCAGTAATGGCAGCCGCTACCGGTCCGCATATGTGTATATTATATAGATCAACCATTCGATTGATCGATTGCAACGGGGTGGTCTCGAATATATAGATTTTGATTTACTGGAATTATATATAGACTTAGGATATGACGGAAGCCGATTCAACAAAGCCGACGATACATCGTCGTGTTGGTCGAACGAAGAAAATTCCCTGAGCTTCTTAATGGAGTATACTCGTCATTTAATTAACCTTTAAGTCTTTCTCGACATCGCGTACTTCGCCGTCTTTTCTTGTTCGCAAGTATCGATCGACAACGAAATTTAGATTTTGTTTGGACTCTGATCATTATGTACTTCGTTTTTAGTCTATGCATATTTTTAAATTCCCACTTATTACAATGATTTAATTTCAAATTTAATATTTAATTAATTATCTAGTTCTTTTATTCTATTAATCGATTTTTAACTTTTATGTCGATTGATGATATCCACCCCGATATAAAAGCATATGGAGATGTAACTACTTAAATGACTTTTATATGAATATCATTAATGTGCAATCAATTATTCATAATACTTTGATATTATCGATAAATCGCAAACTATTATCATATTTATGATCGTTATCGATACATTATTAGGCCAATATAATGTCGATTTATTCGACGTGTCGATAAAGCATCGGTCCTTCACTACCCAGCAAGTTCGGTGACAATGTATATACAGATATATATAGGATACAAGTCGGTGCGATCTGTTAACCTTTCGATCGCAAGTCCATTACGAGACCATGAATTTTATGGCTTCGCTATGTTTGTGTATGCGTGTGTGTGTGTGTACGTTCGATTTTATAGCTGCCTAACTGCGATACCCTTCACCGGGGTAATTCGATCTGCTGCTTACGGAGTGCAACGCTATATATTTATACTTAAGATTTAAACGTTCGATATTATCCGTCGAAAAATGTTAAACTTGTCAAAAGCTAGCCAATTTCTAGATACTATCGAAATAAAAGGATATCAATGCTTTTTACTATAGTTATGCGTATATATACGAAAATCTCTAACCTATATTTGAAAACAAACAAATAAAACGTTAGAAAACTGGCTAAAGCAGTCGTATAACATTAGAAATATTTCAAAATTTACATTGCATATATCATGATTTATTCCAAACTAAAAAAAAAAAACACAAAAGCTCATGATATGTGAATATTCATCAATACTAAACATCAACAAGATATTTGATTAAACAAAATATTTGAATATCTATTGATTTCGTCAATGATATAATAATAAATAAATGGTAAAAAGCAATTTTTTAAGCCATCAAGATTATCAAGGTCTGGTTATGTCTGAAAACTTGAATTTCAATTAATTCTTATTTACCGGTTCAGTGAATAAAAACTTTCATTTTTTTTTTTTTGCTTTGCTTTAATTATCCGATCGCTTGGTAAACTGCAATTTATATTAGTACTCGTAAACTTGTCTTTTATTTCAGGTCAGAAATGTAATGCAATATAATTAACAACGTTTACATAATTTCTGTTAACAACATAATCGCAAAAGTATGAAGCTATTATCCTGGAATTCGTTCGGGAATTTGTTGAATATTTCTTTTTCATTCAAGTTTCAGTTGATTTACTTCCTTTCAGTATTTCCGTTCATATTTATAATAACTTGCGCAGTACTTTCAAGAACACTTGCAATTATTGCTGCACGTATTGACTTTACCACATTTACACAATTAAATATTATTTTTATAATACAATTGTAACAATAAAACGAATTGTTCCTTTTTTTTTGTTTTGTTTTGAAAAATCTTGTAAATTACATTATAAATAGATCACTTAATTTTTGTTTCAAAGGAAACGTTCATTATATAAGAGATCTATAATCAGATAAAATTTTATCTAGTACTTTATAACAATGACATCAATATTTTCATCGCGAAACGCGTTTTTCTCAAAGCGACGTTTTTCAAAATTGCTGCCAGTTCTAATTCGAATCATCCGATCGACTCGAATCTTTTTTGGAGATTTTTTTTTTCTTTATTTGTTTTCCCGTACAAAATCCTACAGTAAAAAAAAAATCGACAGATTTTAAAGCATAATTCGACATTTTTTAAAACTCCGCCATTTTTTTAGATTTTAATACTTTTTTGGGAAATCTTCTAGTTTAAAGGACATTTTGTATTTTTTATTTCGCAGTAGACACTCATTAATGAAGGTCGCAATCGCAGACATAAGGAAAGTTATTTTCCTTGCATCCTCGTGTGTCTTTGTAAATGTCGATGTAAATCGATGAAAATATCATTTATCGTTCTTTATTTTTCCAAATGAACCTAATGGTCAATTTTTTAAATTCGAGTGTAGACCTGGTAGAAATCTGTCCAGTTTTCTGTTACACTGCCCAGTTATCCTATACCTATACCTATAGAAAACTGGGCTCATTTTCTACTGGGGAGCGTTTATCGATAAGTGTAAGTCATTATTTCACTTTGGGTTAGTCAACAAAGCAATTTTTGTCATCAGTCGGATCGCTAATTCCTCAATTATTTGGAATAATCGTATTAATTTTAGAAAACATTAAAGTAGATATGGATCGATGGTCTAATAGCTCGTAATTTTATGCTGTTTGATATGTACCATTTCTCTCCTAAGAATAGCCAGCTGCGTGTCCAAAGTAGTCATTTGCCTCGTAGGTGGCGATGGCCTCGAACTGGACGGCACCGAAGTCGATGAATTCGTCGGTTTTGGACTTGATTGGGACTTGCTGCTCGATCTCGTCGGCGGGGGTGGTGGCTCGCCCAATTGGCTTCTATCGCTGCCGTTAACATTAAGATTAAACCCACTTAAACTCCGTGGCAGTGGAGGTAGTCCTGGCACGGACGACATCTCAATCCTCTCGATGATCCTGCAATACGAAAACCATCAGAAACTCATTAAAAGTTTGTTCCAATTTACAAGTTGGAACTTTTAGAAAACTAATTATTATTCAACTTTGCAATGATAAGCTTGCCCGATCGCGAATTTGCCCATTTCATCTCGAACAATACTTCATGCTTTTTTTAGGTAATTTCATTTTTGTGCCTTCCGAAATGTATATACAATATATATAGGCAAATATGCCGGCATTATATAGCCTATATATGCAGTAAACGTGAAGAATTACAAGTTCTAGATTTTCCACGTACGTAACCGTGCTCACACAATAAAATTGTTTCAATAAAAAAAATTACAGTCATCGCCGTATAGCCGCAATACTTTTCAATTTTGCGTGCGCGATGCACTCGACCGAAGGGAAAGCTGCTTTATAAGATGCAATAAGCGATAGAATCTTGAATTTCTTCAAGAACATCTCATTGACCGTAAAAATGCTCTGTATCATTACCCGTTTTTTTTTTTTTTTATCTCTCTAAGCACCTATTACTGTCGATTACCGAATGATGTTAACTTGGCTATGATTTTCCTATTGTGATACAACTCTGATGTTTCTTCGGTGAAAAATAACAGATATTTTTTATAATAAATCGTTTACAAAGAAAAACAAAACAAAATTCTTTATTTCAAAACACAATAGCATATAGTTTATTTTGCAATAAGAAACATAAAGGATCAGGAATAAATTTGTTCACTTATTTCTGCTCAATGAATAAAGTCGACTTAGATACAAACAAAAAATTAATTATTATTCATGAGGTTTATAAATTCGTTTTTGCGATAAACGCCCACGTTAAACATGAGTAACAAATTGCTTGTATAATCATTTACTTGTAAAATTTCTTCTATAATGAATTAATTTATTCAAATTCGTTTATTTCTTAGGGCAATTAATTATTAACTAATTACGGAATATTTACTTAGCTGATGCTTAGACTGAAAAAAAAAATGTAAATTTGGTTTCAAGTAAATATTTTCTTGATATTCTTTTTCACTTTCAAGATCATATTTACTTACATTTAATAAATATAAATGCTAAAAAGAATATTTTCAATAATTTTGTCATTTTTGACAAGTATTTCTCTGAATTTACAAAACGACGATTTTAACTTGGTAAATCATTCTACAGTTGATAAATCTATTTATACTTGAATGAAGTGATTTAAAATGTAAATGTCAGTTTTTGTTCAGAAGAGTTAAACTATACTATAATGCGACTACCACCTTCACAAAGTCTACAATATAACGACGTATTGAATCGTGCACGACCTATTACTATTTTGTAATAAATCACCAAGTAGCGAACAAGAAAAACGAAAAAAATATGTATCAAAACGAACATTTTCCTAACATAACAACGTATTGAAACAGAAATATATCGTTGTAAAAATAAATAAATAATAATAATATTTTTAAATATAAAGTATCCGTTATTACATATGTAAAAAAATGCATCTGCTTCCTACTAACAGTAACGGTGGGAGGATATATTTGAAAGTTCTATTTCAATCAACATTCGATATTTATATATACAGAATTTAAATTCTTTCTAGGGTTTGATCTTTTAGTGTGGTAATAATATACGGAGTGCGCAGATAAAAAAAAATCCTACTTGGATTTCCCTCCGAACGGATAATTATAACTCCGGTGATCATAGTCTATATCGGGGACGGCAGTTTGTCGATTCGCCATGTACGGAATACATCTATACAGAGTGAGAATTATATGCAGAGGCAGGAACATTTTTAAAATTGTATTGTAATTAGGATAATTAAAACTAAATCCATTACGCTAAGGGTTTCGTCCCCTGTGGGTCTGAGGTTCGCTTCACTAATAGTCTAGGAGCCAACTACGGTTTCGCTATCTTTTCTAGGTCGCAGCTTGCAACACGTGGTCTTGCTTATGTACGTTACAACGAATTTTTTCGTAACTATTAAAGTTTGTCACTAATTACAGTAATCATTTTCTCAACAATTATTGGATTTTATTTTTAAAGAATTGTAAATTTTATAATTGCATATCTTTTTATCATTTCAATTTATTCAACTTCGAAATTACGCACAGAAATGTTTGTGTTTTGATCAATCAATATCCAAAACCATTTTTATTTTTATTTTGTAAATTTTATAGGTTTTAATTAGTGAATCCGTTAAATTAGAATAAATCAAATGGTTTAAAACTTTCCGAAAAAAAAACAAAACATTACTTAAAACCAAAACAATTTATTCGATTCTAATACATTTTCTTACGAGTTTCTATATATGTTTCTTATTGTCTGAAGATAACAAATTTTGAGTTTCAGAATGCAAGTTTGCAATACGTTTGCCAGTTCAAATGTACTTGGAAATAATAATAATAATAATAATTAATTTTAATTTTATTGTTGCTGATAATGTTGCCAAAATAAAGGATTACAATTTACACAAAAATCTCTCCGCTTTAAAAACTTTTTCATTAAAAAAATAAAAAAGAAACTTTATTTTTAAATAAGTTATTAAACATAGTTAATATTTAGAAATTTAAATTTTGTTGCATAATTGATAATCCATTATCTGAGTATACACTATATATAGATGTATGATGTGATAGTGTACGATAGGTATGAGATAATACACTAGCAACATTAATAACATAACAATTCTTAAAATTAATATTAAACGTTTGTTCCCCAACAGCTGATTGTAACCCCGATGTATCCTTAAATTCTTTAACATGACAAAATCCTCTAGATTGCAGGGCGGTTTTAGCACTCTTTTAGATATTTTTGTAAATTTTGAAGACAGAATACAATTGTTGTTTTTAATATTTCCGTTTGTAGTTAATTATCTTATGCTTTCGGTTAATATAAAAAGTTGACAGAAATCAATTTTGTTAATAATTATAGATAATAATAATGATTCAAAATTGAAGTAATCTCAATGGTGTATCATTATATCTCTAGTGAAAAAAAGAACATTCAGCATTCGAAACGATATAATAGAATTTATCGTCAGTACAACCTAAATATTTTATAAACTTTAAATATCGATATGATAAAATACGAGATCTTTACCTCACACGTCAAATGTAAAACGTCAGAAAATAAAACAAAAAGTAACAAGCTCACGTAAAAAATTTCGTACACGGAAAACATCTTATCTAACGGTTCCTCGTGCGTCCCAAGCGAAAGTTGTCATCCATGCCTGAACACATTTCTGTACGTCACTATAGTATGAATACAAGACATTTGAACTATACTTTACCGGAAAGAAATGTGTCCTCGGAAGCTTTTGTTTCGAAATTTATAGATAATGTAGTAACATTTACCCTAGTAGAAAATGACACCAATTTCTGCCCAATATTTCTGGTATCTATGCCATCCATCCAATATGGAGTCAAAAAAAAAAAAAAAAAAAAAAAAAAGGCCAGAAACTGGTTTTATTTTGCTCTAGAGTAACGTATAGATATAATCATATTTGTAATGAATAATGAGGTATAAACGAAATCTACAACTGACTGATTTTCACAATTTTGTTTTGAAATATATAACTGTTGTTAAAAATTGTATGTGGACAAAACTTCCACAATAACAAAAATAAATGATTTAATAATTCCTTTATACGAATGTGATTGACAACATTGCATTTTCATGACAATGCTGTTCGAAATTTTTGAGTCTAACGAAAATCATAAAAATTCTTTTATTTGCTCAAATAAACAAATAACAGGCATGTGTGTGTGTCCACGCGCTTGTATTATTAATGTTCTTAATTGTTATATATATATATTGTATTAATTATTCTCGTTGAACTTCAATATTTCAAACTTTAACAGGATGGGATTTTCTTCATTTTGTCCAATAAATTTTGTAATTTTAATAAATATTCCAGGTCAATAATGACAATAATGATTAATTTAAACAACAATAGCCAATTCTTAGACAGTTCAGATATTTACCATGTTAAAGGCATAGGAGAAATGGATAGTGTAAGAAAAAAATGGACAGATTTCTACTAGGGTTGTGAGATAAAAAAAAAAAACGGAAAAAATGTGTTTATTTTTAAAAATTACATCTTTAATCAATGTTATTTTGAAAACATCAAATCAAAATTAAATTAAAGGTATACCCAATGAGCACAGAAACGATTTTGGACAGAGTAACTACAACACAAAGTACTCTTTAAGTCCAAGTAGAAGTTCACATGTCTTCGATAAGAACGGCTACTACCTAAGAAAGGGGTGAATCTATAATATTTACAGATATTATTGAATACTTTCCAAGTCAACTGATATCTGTTTTTTCAGAAACATCAATGCTTCTCCATTTAAATAACAAATAATCAAGTTAAATACTACATTGCTCGTCATTGCATAATGTTACAGCTTACGAGATTATAATTGTGTTTTAAACACTTTCCTACTTTCTAATGAAAGACAGCAAGGAAACGTAATTCGTCATATAATGGAACTATGTATATGTCACATACAACTTGACACGCGTAATTTATTATCTATATATAAAAAAAAAGGGGAAAAATATGCTCCCAACTATTAGGGGTGGCCTACAATAACCCCACGTTCCCTTACACTCCGTATATGTAGGGGTAATGGAACATCTCACGGTCGGAAATTCCGAGATGGTTGATTCCAAGAAGAAAAATCATAAATTCTAGGTTGCAGAAAGTAATGGAAAATTCGACAGTTTAATGGATGTATACGTTTAATTTCGAGAAAAATTATAGATGAAAGTAGAAATTAATTTAGCGATAAAGACTGAGCTAAAGAAGGAGCTAATTTCAGCTGATATAGTTTCGACTTTGTCATATGACAAATAGGATTTTTCGTATATAGGCTATGTGCACGGTGACAAGAAGCGCCGCCTGGCGAAGAACGCATGCATTTTTCCGATGCCATTTTTGCTTATATTCATATATGAGAATATTAAGAAAAGCATTCCTATATTATTCAAATAAATTGATGAATTCACTATTTGCATACATGGTGAAGAAGGTATTAAAATGTTTAAAATCTTCGAAATCTTCGAAATCATTATATATACAGATGAAATTGTATCATTAAATGTGAGTTTAAAAATTATATAACATGCCTATAACTTCTATAAAAAAATATATAAACATGCTTAAATTATGTCAAGATATATAAATAATACGTAAATAAATAAGAAGATAACTTGAATCATGTATTTTTCCTACGTGAACATGCTATTATTTAGAAATTCCCCAGGCCGTGCACATAGCCTAATGTGCAAAATGACATTTTGCGTCCACAATATAAACATTATTTTTAGCCGCGGATAGCAGCAGAAGCAATAATTTCAATGATTCCGAACTTATGTTAATGCGATTAAAACGTCCCCGTTTTGCGTCTAAAAGTGCGCAAAATCGTGACAAAAAAAATATAATAGTGACAGCATTTGATTGAACGATTATTCGCAGTCCATTGTTTACTTCATTATCGGTCGCCTGAAAAGCGAGTCTTTATTTTCTGCGCATGAAGCGCGTCAACTACTTCATTGGGGACTGCCCAACTAGGCGTAAAATTGCCGAAACTATTTCGAGCTCATCGACTTCCTCCTTATAACTAAGTTGGGGGAAAATCATCAGGCCCGCGGTGACTGGTGTAACGCTAATAATTTTCCTTTATGACTTGCGCGTCAGCGAAAGTCGTTTACCACGTCGGGTATAACGAGCCCGCAACGAGCAAGAGGAGAGCCCCCTTGGCGGAAGGTACCTGGAAAAATCGAGGTCACCGAACTCCAGTCGGTTCTCCTTCTCCCGCGCCTCCTCGACCTCCGGGTGGCTGAATCCGTTGAGCCGATCGCTCGGCTCCTCGCCGGGTAGGGTAATCTTCGTCGAGGAGTAACGGACTCCAGCCTCCAGCCAGTCCTGCCTTCGGATGTTGTCGCTTTCCTCGCAGACCCTGGTAACGGCCTCGTCGATGACGACCACCGTGGCTCCATCATCCTCGAAGACGGCGCCGTTCGGTCTTTTCTTCCTGACCTCTCTGGCGCCGTTCCTCCTGCTCTCGACACGAATCCCATCGTAAGTTGCATTGACGGGTGCCTTCTTCTTGGCCAATGAAGACTTGTCGCAATTGCACTCGTCCTTCGACGTTTCCTCGGCCTTCTCTCTCCCGTTCAAGCTTCCGGTCGGACTCGGCTCGTCTTCGCCTGGTCGACTGCTGTCGTCCGCAGTGGAATTTTCCGGTTTTTGCCTCGGTTTGTTTTCAGTCGGTTGGGCCGCATTCTTCCCGACCGGCTGCGGCCTTTCGCTGCGGGTACTCGCAGAAACGCTCCTTTCACTCGGAGCGACTCGATTGCTGGCTCTTTCACCGGTCGGGATCTCCTCCCTCGAGTTGACCGATTCGTAAACGACTATCCGCCCGGAGGCTGCGACCTCCTGGTCCTCCGAGCGCCAGGGTTTCTTGTTCGGTGGCGGTGGCGGCGCTTCCCTCGTTGGACATGGAGGCCGCGGTGATTTCTTCAGAGCCGCTGCGACGACCTGGCGACTCGGCCTCGGGGGCACAGGCGGTGGATGAGGCCTCTGCGATGCCAGTTGCATGCCTCTTCCGGAGTCACGGCCTTGCTTCGCGTTTCTCACACTATTTCACACTTTTCAATACACCGGAGCGTACTGCAGGCGGACGCGCAGCGCGCAGCAAACATTAATATTGTCACTCGCACTTTAGGAACACTGTTTTGTCACTTCGACGAGTAATATTCACTTCGATCTGATTACATTGCACTTGGACGTAGTCACGTTTATTCAGACATCCCAACAATTTCCCGTTGGCCATTTATCTCCGAGATGCGTTTCCATCGATGCACGAAACAGAGAGCCTCGCGTGTTCTATCGAATTGATACCGTGCGATTGCGCCGCAGGTTCAAACTCCAAGGTCTTCGCGGTTCCGCGCGATTCTGGCTGAACGTTGCCGCGAGATCCAAGAGCATTATCACGATACAATCCGCAGATTGGCAACCACATGCGTTTAGACTGGACTCGGCTTAAAATCCATCGATCGACGAACCAGCACTGTCGAAACGCATAGAGAAATTAGCTCGTCTTCTTTCGTCTTATCTCCTTTGTTTGTCACACTTTTCTTCGTAGCTCCGCCACCGTTATCCTAGTTGGATACAGATTTCATTCTGGAAATTCTTCCCCAGCAAGTTGTCAATGATATAATATAACCTGCTTCGTTATCGCCGATGACTCAAAATTATTGTTAAACGCTAGTTGTACTATTAATACCAGTCACTTCGTTGTGCTGGGTCGTAATTCACTCGAGTTCACAGCTCAATGTCTGGTCAGCCAAAAAGTTCGATTACGTGACTCATTGGATTTTCGCCAATTGGATTATAAATAAGGGCGATTACGTCGTGCCTCTGTTTTCGTGTTCTTCCGCTCAGCTACCCCGCTCATGCCGTTTCTTTCGCACTCTAGCACGGCCTCTCTCTCTCTCTCTCTCTCCGACCAATCCCGATTACGTTTGTCAATCGTGAAACGCGCGGGGGCCGCAAGATTTGCCTTCGTTCCCCGCGGAGCGTCCGAGTCGAACTGACACCGCGAGATCGCAACATCCTTTACGATCGCTTCGACCACGTGACTCCAAGCTCGCGTCGACGGGCATCAGGTAGTCACTCGCTCGCTCGCTCGCGCAGTCTGTTTCTCATTCCGGGGGAGCGGGATCGAGCAGTCCAACTCGTGGAGAGGCGATGGTTGCTCCTCGTGGCTGTGTAGGTGTGCGCGCCTTTTGCCTCTCCCCTGACCGAGAGGTGGTAGCCTCCCTGAGAGAGACAAAGATAGAGAGAGCGCGCGTGTGTGTGGATGCGAGTGAGAGAGTAAAGGACAAAGAGCAAAAGAGCCTTCCTGGCATTTGCCTCTTCGGCGCACGAGAATGAAAGATAGAATGAGAAAAGAGTGAGAGAGGAACGGACGAGGAAACTTGCCTTTTCCATGTGATGCCGTTTTACGACTGGACTTCAACGAGCCATCATCTGGACATATCGCAAGGGAACATTTAGCGAATTACCAGTCCTTCGTTCTAATATTGGACGTATATATTATGTACTGGGTGAATATCCGTGCTTGAAACTGTTTATATTTTATTCGTACATTTTTCAAGCATATCTCTGAAATATTATATATGATACAATTGTTATCAGAATAGATGACAATGTCTAACTTATATACTGGGGGTAAGAAAGGCGCGGAAAGCAATGTACGGGAAGAATCGACCTGAGAAATAGGTACTGAAGAGTTTTAATTATAGGATATGATTTCAATAACAGTAAAACATTATATTAATGGTCGATAGTGCATTAAAATTGTCAGAGATACGGTTTAGAGACAAAAATCTGAAATTTGTAAGGAGAATTTTATTAGAGAACGGCTATCCTCAACAACTTATTAGTCAATGTATTCAGAAAAAAGTTCAACATTTTTATAATTCTAGACAAATATCAAGTCGAAAACAATTAAAACGAGTTTTCGTTAAAATAACATCTACATGCCTTAGGTACAAGGAATTACTGATAAACTTAACTATAAATTAAAGAACAATAATATTCGAATTGTATCTATTCAAGTCAACAAAAAACATTGGAAAAATTAGACTTTAGAGCACTGACAAGTGCTCGAAATCGCTCTTGCCGCAAGTTATTTAATTAAGAAAATATAAGTACGGAATGTTTAAGGCAAAATGATCTTGGACAATAAATGCGTCATATACTATTGTAATATTTATAATTAGTGACCTACAAAAAAAAGCACAATTAAAATAATTGGTTTACTGAGAAATTCGAATTTTTTAACGGCTTCTCCTGTAATGAGGCGTGCATTCGTCTCACACTAACCATCTGTAAACATTATGTCTTGTCAACTTACCGCAACAAATTGCATTCAACTGGTAAGAATTCGGGCGTTTCACACAGCACGGCACAATACTGTGTATTGTTCTCGACTTGGACACAAATTTAGGCATGGATGGGCGTATATACGAAGCACACACTGGAAATCCGCTTTTGTAATACTTGAAATCGTGATAAAAAAAAGTGGCAAACCTATCCTCGTTTTTATCGCGTTAATATCTTAATTAACATTTTTATGTAGCAAGTAAGCTGTATGAATATATTGAACAATTATTCAATTGTAATCTTCTTTATTATATCAGAAATATTTTTTAAGTCACGATTGGACACCTTGAATATTTCACGAGATAACGCAACAGTTGTCTATCTAAATAAGTAGCTATAGTGTATATATACACGGTAGCTCATTGTAATGTATCCAATCAAATTTCTATGTACCGAAGACAGATAAGGAAAAATGATTCAGACAAAAGTTGATCAAGATAATCGGGGTCATCTATCTCTGTAACTGTCTTTGAACTTGAGACTACATACTCTTCAAGATTGTCTAAAGGTCAGACTTTTTTTTTCTAAACAAGAACCCCTATTTTTAACACTTTAACGTCTATTAAGGGTGAACTTGTACATAACCATGACATCGGTGTCATTTTCAAGGTCAGAGTGTTTGTAATGACGGGAAACTTTGTTTTTGATACCGAATCAAGACAAAATTAAAAATTAAACGTCTTAATATGACAACTACCTTGACCTTAATAAGACTTGTCGTTATAGCATAAGACGACCATTTAATGCTTCTTTATTCCCCAAGCTATAAATAGCTGATGCTTTAAAAAAGTTATAACCTTATGATTTCAGCGTAATAACGACATTGACGTAGTTATAAGTGAGAATGATCTGTCCACCGAAAATAATGCGCTTCTACAGTAACTTTGTGATTGCTAAATTAACGAATGTAACTCCTATAGGTACAAAGAAATTTGAATACATTGATTGCAATGCGAACTATCGTGTGTATATGACCATAAGATCGCGTTTTGAACTTACATCAATCTAATCTTTATTTTTATTATCGATGCTGACGCGACCAGTATAGTATTTTTTTGAATTTACAGTTTAATCACCTGATGTAATCGATCTTACCAAGAGAAATTTTATTGATTCTATAATACAATCCATTAAAATTCATATACAGTTAAAATCATTATTTTTAAATCATATTCTACATTACATCATATTATACACACATTATATCATATATTTAATTTAATTTTTAGTTGTGTTACGAAGACTATAATTTGAAGCGAAAACATTTGTTATTTACATTGTATACAATATATAAAAAATAATGTTATTTTGCGAATATAAACTTTAATAAAAACTTATTTCACAATACAGATTATAACAATTCATGTCTTATACCATTTGATACAATTACATTAATATAGCTATCTCTTCAGATCTTTAGTAGACTATATATCTATACGATATTAATATTGTATACTATTTATGTTGGAAGCGATATTTTTATATTATATAATAAGATTTGCTAATAATATCACGGATAATAATCATTATTGACTAAGCTCATGCGCGAAGAAACATGGCTGTTACAAAATATCTCGTATTAAGACCTTTACACGTATTGTTAGTTCAGTTCTAGAGTTTACTCTCCGAACCTGTGCTTTTCACTTTCTACGCAACAATGGAAGACACGAATGAACCGTGAATAATTATATTTAATTATTTGCATATCTGAATATTCAATTTACGATGTCAAGTCAAAGGTGGATGATTCAGAGAATTTTGGAATTTCTATATATGTTGATATAAAGTGTTTAAAACGCAGGTATTTTAATCCTAAAGATATTCAATGACGTTGGTATGAATGACAGGGTACGATTTTAATGAAAGTAAGTAGTGAAAAGCAGATTATGGATATGACTGACAGATTGTTTATCGGATTAAATGTCGTAATTTTATCCCGAAACTTATTATGTAAATACAATCAGTGTCTTGACCTGTGATGTTAATGAAATAATAGTTCCGAAGCGGAAATGCGTGATTTTCATCGTTAATATTTTAAAGGTTGATAATAAAAACAAAAAAGAAAAAATTCTAAAATTAAAAAAATAAAAATTCATATATGTATAGGAAGAAAATCGTATTATAAATTGATGTTCTGAAAGCATTACTAATATTTATCTCACCCACTTTGTTTGTCACATATCATATACATCGTGAAGAAAATATATGAAAACCCCTGAAAGTCACGTAGATGATTGACCTTAAAAAAAAATAATGAAGGTCGCCAATTTTAATTTCTTAACAGAAACACATGTTCATAAAAAATTGTTAAAAACTTTACGACTGCTTTTAAAATTTAAAATGTAAAATAAAAAATACCTTATTAGCAGTCTTCTTACCAATGTAAATNAATTTATAAACTGATAAACAAAGAGGAAACACAAGAATATATAATGACCCCTCCATGTCAGGAAATGTGAGGTCCCTTCCATAAGGCTAAAGGCTATTCCTTAAAATATTCAAAACAACAAATGTGTTGGAAATATAAAACCCCTTCCATAAATTATTCCCTTCCATGCCAAGTAAGACAATGCCCCTTCTATGACAATGTAATATGTTATTTCTTAAAATATTTAAATACGAAATGTATGTGAAATGTGATGTCCCTTCCATATCAGGAAAAAGTGAAGTCCCTTCCATAAAATGCTATTCGTTAAATACCCAAAAACAGAAAATGTATATGAAATGTAAAATTCCTTCCATGTCAGGAAAAAACAATGCCTCTTCCAGGACAAGGACAAAAGGCTACTTCCTAAAATATTTGCTATTTATAATATTTTGAATTTGTTTGTAT
>JAPYZR010007636.1:0-13638 GCA_030522945.1 Trichopria nigra | reverse complement strand
AATAACTAAATATCATCCTTAAAAGTGATGATATTAGCATTCTTTCCGAGCGCGCTAATATGTTACGTCCGTCGTGTACGACGTTACGAGGCGAACTATATAATAATATGACAGCCTTATTGTTAAAATAACTTTATTGCTCTAAATACCTTAAAATGTTAATGTAACATTGTTTGAAAGGGAAAAGACGATATTGAACGATGAGGTAGGCAAATTAAAACAAGAAGTTGCTCGACTACAAGAACACTGCGAAGAAGTAGAAAACAATAGGGATGAAACTACAAGAGAATTAATCGAATCGAGAAATCGATTTCAAGACGGCTTGAAGGCTGCACATGAAGAACTCAGTATTAAAGCAGCTAACCGTGAGAGTTTGGAGCTGCAATTATCAGGACTCCGATCGGAAGTAAGGATTGTGGCCGAAAAATATGACATTAAAATTATCATTAAAATTTAAATATTGTACTATTCAATATGCTTTTATGAATCTTAAAATTAATGTTCCAGCTTAAAAGACTTCACGCTGAATATTCTGCCGAGTGTAATAAACGCGGGCGATTAGAAACTAAAAAGGTCTCATTAAAAAGAAAAAACAAACACTTACGAAATGAACTTCGTGAACTGCAAGAAAGACTTGATACGCGTCGTCTTAGACCATTATCAACCTGTGATACTAACACTAAACAATTGCAACAAGAGCTTCTTGAAAGGAACCAGGAAATAGCCGAACTTAAGCACTGTTATTCCAAGTTGAAGAAAAGATTAGCTAAAAGAACGACTGAATTTTTACATGCATTAAGGAGATCCGATAAATATGAGGCTGAAATGAAACTAGTGCGAACCAAGATGGAGGAGCTGAAGAAAGAACTGTCCGAGGTCCATAATGAGACGAACGTATCGGGCAATAGCGTTCGTCGATTACAACGTGTGCAGAAGGATCTCGCAGAACAGCTAGAGTCTGCTAATGTGCAAGTCAATAACATTAGAGACCGGTGAGACTAGTTTATGATTTTTACTTTCATTTTTTAACCAAGGACTTCATTAATAGATACTAATGAATCGTTTGTACGTTACTAGGCTGATTATTAAATCACAAAATCTAATATTTCAGTAATCCAGATATTCGAGCTCCCGATGTAGTCGCCGAGGTACTGGATGAAAAAACACGTATCACTCTTGATAATGAACATTTGAATAATCAATTCAACAAATGCCTAAACACTGGAGTAGATTAATTATTAAAAAGAGTTTATATCCGACAAAAAACATAACAGCTTATTCCTTTATACATTTTTAGAAAAATAACTCTTTATTCGACATTGTTAGAATGCATGTATACGAAAAAAAATATCACTTATCGAGAAATGGTAGAAAATGTGCCAAAATATCCAATAAAACTTAAGAGGACATGTTGATGGCAATATAGTATAGATTCTATTATCGCCATGTCTAGCTGGTTTTACAGAATATATTTATACCACCAGTAGCATGCGCGCTCGTGCATTTATTGTTTTCGTAAATTTACGAAGAATTTGGTATTTTTTATATGTTTATTGCGTATTCTTAGCGATACTAAGCCGAGAAGTATTTAATGTTTGTATATCTTTACTATACATTTCTGCTACATATTCCGATGCGCTTATTATGTATATAAACGTTGTATATAGGATTTATTAATCGCAAATACAATTAAAACAAAGATTAGACTGATCTATAATAGTAATGTATGACGTACTATGAAGTGTATTCTTCATCGGGTATGTTTGCGCATCAACATTAAATGTTTGTACTTATAGGAAACATGTGTAATATTTTTTATGACGCGGTACTAACTTAATCATTTGAAACATTTAAGAATTAAATGTATCCTTTTCGATAAATTAAATATTTACATTTTATTTGTCCAATAGAGGATAATCTTTTTATTAACTGTTTACACAAAAAGAAGTATATTAATATCTAAAGAAAGATTGAGTAAATAAAATATCTTCATGAAACACAAATAGAATGCTGATGGTATTGATAAATTTTAATAGAATTTAATATGTACAAATTAATAGAATACAGGGTTGATGCTTACATTGTGTTTATTTATAAGGTTCGTTAAATTTGTAAAATTTTATTCAAAATCGAAATTTATAATATAAAACATCTACGTTTATGCATTTTATTTCCACAATGGTATTACTACTATTGTACATAATACATAAATATTAAGATAGTAACAATAACATACGGCACATTTAAGGCAGTGCAGATAATCTTTGGCAAGTTTTTTATTAATTCCTATCGCAACGCAGCATTTTTTCATCACATGTATTTTACCGTTCTGTATATTCTGTTTAACATACATTTCACAATCCTTTTACAAACTTACGTCGACGAATATCCAACATAAAAACTTGTTTACGACGTATAATACTCAATGTTTTTAATGAAATTATACTTCATGGCCAAGTTGCTTCATTGTAATTTACAAATTTATGGAAAAAGAATTTAAATCAAATTCAATGAAATGGGAAGAATATATAATTGTTTTTACGAATCCAATGCCTTTGCTGTTTTATTTACTGATATTTCTATTAAATATTTATAACACATAATAACATTGTGCAAGTAATTTTTCAAGTAATGTAATATTACTGGATTCTGGAGACTCAAATATCTTTCCCCAAGACATCTATGATATTTTTTAGACTATTTGTTTCATTTAGAGTATTTCCAAATTATAAACTTCAAAATATTGTAAATTTAATATTCACTTATAAACTGTTTTAAAATACAAATTTGCTTTTTAGCTCTCCTTTAATGACCAATAAAAATATTGCTTAACACTTCATTGGCGTTCCATCGGGATTTGTCGGCATCCTGGGCTTACAAATTTTCGTTCGACCATTCGATCCATAAACGACATTGCATGAAAATGTAAAATAACCGCAAGTCGAGCTCTTTGTATAATATCGATGTTCATATTGCTTTGTCGGATTCCTGTCATCCATTTTTCCTGCAACACTGTTTGTTACAGTAAAGTAATTTTTTCTGGGCGATGAAGTGACGATCGATGATGTACGATTATGAGTTTTTCCATTTTTTAAAGAACCAGTCCGACCATGACTGGAATGTAGAGATCTTATATCTGACGAGGCATGTTTTATATCGCTTCTATTTAATGCCCCGTTAACCGGTGTTAGTGAAACAGCATGACTTCGCGATTTAACGTCGTGAGAATTTGCAGTTTCATCCGAAACTGAAGTGACTTTTCCTCTAAATCCTGCAGGAATTCTGTATCCTCTCATGGATTGATCAGGGTGTAGGATATCTCCCTCTTGAGATATCAATACTTGTTTATATTTATTGGAATTCACTGGTTTCATTGATGTTTCGTAGTCGTCGTCATATTCTTCGTATTCCTCCTCTTCTGTATTATCGGATGAGTGTTCGCCTTGAAGAGTTTCCACGGAATGATCCTCCTTTTCGGTCGTATGTTTATAATTCTTTGATAAAATTGATATTACCGTTTGTTTCGAACTAGAACTAGTCTGAAGTTCTTGTTCTTTGGGGACATCTGTTGTAGTAGTATTTTGGTCTTCCAACTTATAAGGTTTGAATAGATTCTGTTCGCTTGTCGAAAAATTAAATTGTTTGCGTGAAGCAGCAGCGTCTGAACCTGATCCTGCTTGTGCCGCCCCTGTATAGGTTACTCCATATTGAAATGATCCTTGTAATTGAGACTGAGATTGACCTCTATAGGTTCCACTTTGTGCACTAGCTTTTCCGCCTCCTCGGAATGGCCTTGCTAGTATTTCCAATTTTTCTTCTTTTTTGTTGTATGGCTGAAATCCAATTTGCGCCTGACTCGAGGTTTGCCCTTCTCCATTAGCTTGAGCATCAGCCATTCCTCCCGTTCCACTCGCTTGCACTTGTGTATTCGTTCCATGATTCCATCCACTCGTTTTAGCTCCAGTGGAGGTAACTCCACTTTCAGAATTTAACTGTACTTGAGTCTGACTTTTGCCAAGACCACCACTTCCCTGAGCTGAACTATTTGCGCCTTCTTTACCACCACTTACTTCGGTTTGAGCACTTTTGAAGGCGTCACTTGTTCCTGCTTGTGCCGAAAATGATCCACCGCCTGTGTATGTTCCTGAAACTTGGGATTTTGCTATACCTTGCCCGAACTTTCCTTCAGCGTTTGCATTAGCTTGTGTCCCATCTTCTCCTTGATTAACTGAGCTAATTGATTGGGAATCTGAGCCATCATCTGCAGATAAAACAACACCTGGGGTCACTCCCGCAGGCATAACAACTTGTCCTGGAACGAGACTATCAGGAATCGCACCTTGATCGGAGATGGCGTCTGCAGGGTACTCCTGTCCGTCACCTGGATAAATAATACGACCTGCCACACGTTGTAAACATAGGTCAGTTTTACTTGCTTTTATTCTATTGCGATTCAGCTAGCAAGGTTTATCATCATACATCACAGAATAACACATAAACATAAACATCAACATCATCCCCACACAACCTCACATATCAACACAATCGGCCCCGTGAACGATCAAAACCGTTCACGGTGTCGGAAAACTACCGACAGATATCGATAGCCGCCACAAATTTGAATCTTTGTCAGCAATATTTATTTTCCGAATTAATATTTTCAATATAAATTCGGGAAAACATTGCCAGCAAGCTAACCATTTACCCATAGGCTCTCCTTTTTTTCCACAAGTTGTAATTATTAGGATGTTTCATGAGCAAACGGAACCGCCGCGTAAGCTGTCATGGCTACGTACCTACCGCTAAACACTTAAATGGGGGTTCGTGTGGCCCGCGTAAATATTGTACATAACCCCTTACATTTAAACGTTTATGATGAAGGGTAGTGTGTTAGACTGTATAATATAACAAAATGCGATTTCAATTTCCGCAAAACTTAAAAATAAGAAAAAAATGGCTTGAGGCAATTGAAAGGCCTTCATTCACTCCAAAATAAAAACATTGTTTATGCATTGAACATTTTGATGCGAAAGATATTGTAGAAGAAAGTAGCAAAAGTAAGTTTTTATTATTCATTTTTCTCAGATTTTCTCCCAGAAACGTGCTTATCATCCTCTTTCAATAATTTTTTTAAATCGCCAATATCAATATCATATTTTCATAATTATTTCTCTTTTCCATATTAAATCTTCCGCGTCTTCCGCTATCTCACACACTCGTAATCAATGTATATCCCACCAAACGAGAAAGTATTCAATCCGGAATCTGCCCATTTCCGAATTGCAAGAAATTTTTTGTATTTCTATATAATTCGTTTCAATTCCGTTAATACGATAGAATACGGCATTTGATAATAGAAGAGACTTCCATTTATTTCTAATCAATTCGAAAATGAAATTTTGAATATTTCACGTGAGCAATAACAATTTTTTTCAATACTTCGTCTACGTTTGGATGCGTTGTAATTCGATCCAGTGCGTCTGATTAGAATTTCGCGAAAGGATTACCAATTATTTTCAATACTTTGCCTAAAATTTCGACGCTATTCAGTTCAATCCAATACGTTCGGTCGAATTACACAAAACAACGATACTTATTTTTAATACGCCACCAAAATTGTGACGCGTTGTCACAATTCCGTCTAATATTTCCGATTGAATTTCGACAAAAGAACGAAAATTCGGGTCAATATCTACATTTCGAGTATTTTAATTCGATCCAATGTTTCCGAACGAATTTTTCTCAAGTAATAATTAATTTAATACAAAGTAGGAATGAATCCGAATTCAATTCTTCGTCCCCTATTGCACGCGAAAATATTCCACAGAATTATGTATAAGAAAACATTTAATTCAAATTTTCAAGCGAATGCACAAGTACGATTTTTAATTTAAAATAAAAAATAATTATCGATGCTTAAGTGGTATAAACGGTTAGTTGTGGCATCGAAGATAGTTGGATCGAGTTCAGTAAATTTTTTTTTGTTTTGATCACATAATCTTACTAAAAATATTACACAGAATTAAAACGTATTCAATCCGAAAGTGGGCAGATTCCGGATTCAATACTTTTCCGTTTGTTGGGTATGTATTGGTAAGCGGCCATGACAGGGCTTACGCGAGACCTGCTGCCACCTGGCGGTACCATTTACTCATGAAACATCCTAATACTTCACTTTTACAAGTTAATCTTCACAAACATTAAATTATACAAATCCAACGAAATTTGTATCAATATTAAAACAGAATTACAAAAACAATAAATTTGTAAAGCATGGCCAGTATATAATTTGTATATATTTTAAATGATAATAATACTAACAGCTGAATATTTCAATTATTCTGGATTAAAAATAAAACATAAAATCTTATGTATACATTCATATAATGGAATACAATACCAATTGATCAAAACAGTCGCAATAAATATTTAACATCACAAACATATTTACCTCCTGAACTCGCGATTCCTGGCTGTACCGAACCGCCAGTATAGGTTCCTAGGGCACCAATTCCGGGACTAGTTCCAGATGACGGAATCAAGTTTTGATGAAACACTGTAGAACCATCACCAGATATTCCCGAAGGAATTCCACTACCATAAATTCCAGGAAATTGAACTGCAGGATATATTACAGGGACGTATTCTGACGGATATATACCAGACGAAATAGTGCCTCCTGGATGAGTACCATGAGCGTGAACACCAGATATAATTTCGTCTGGATATTTACCAGGCAGTCTACCCCCTGGAGGAACAGTTGCGCTTGTATATGTTCCGGTAATTTTTCCAGTAGTCCCTCGACCCGCTGTACCATGCTGCACAGTTCCTCCTGGATACGTTCCAAGTAGTTGACCACCAGGTGGTATAGAGCCTCCGGGGTATATACCGGGTATTTTTCGTCCTGGATATGTTCCGGGAATCATACCAGAAGTGCTGCCACCCACTGTCCCGGGCTGCATAGTACCTGCTGGATAAGCACCACCTTGTTGACCAGTAGATGATATAGTTCCTCCAAGGTATGTATCAGGTAATTGTCCGCCTGTATATGTTCCGGAAATAGTATCAGTAATGACTCTGCCTGCTGTCTCAGGCTGCACAGTTATTGCTGGGTAAAAAACAGATAGTTGATCACCAGATGGTGTATTGCTTCCGGGGTTTGTAACAGGTATTTGCCTAGCTGGATATGGTCCGGGAACCCTGCCAGTAGTGCCTCCAGTCACTGTCCCAGGTTGCAAAATTCTTCCTGAATAAATACCATCTAGTTGACCACCAGATGGTATTGTGCCTCCAGGATATGTACCAGGTATTTCTTGGCCATGATATATTCCGGGAATCGTACCAGTAGTGTCTCCACCCACTATCCCAGGCTGTATAGTTCCTGCTGGATAAGTACGAGGTTGTTGACTACCAACTGATATAGTTCCATCCGAGTAAACATCATGTATTTTACCACCTGATGGTATAATTCCTCCGGGATATGTCCCTGATATCTGACCACCTGGCAGAACTACTCCACCTATTATCCCAGGCCGCATAGTTCCTTTTGGATACGTATCGGGTACATGAACACCAACTAGTGTAGTACCTCCGTGATATGTCCCAACAATCTGACTATGTTGATTTGTTCCTGGAATAGTTCCTGTCGTTCCTCCTTGAGTATAACTTCCAGGTAAACCACCTAACGGATATGTTCCCGGAATCGGGATACTTCCAACTGCAACTCCTATAAGTCATGTTCGATGCGGCATATAAATAAATTTGCATTTATCAAGCTGTTGTAAACAATATTTCAATTAAGTTACCTTTGGTTACTGTTTGGTTGATTTTTTATATGTATATTTTTATATAAACTTGTTGGGTATTTCGTAATTGAAATGATATTAATCTGATACTAAGTGAAGTGTATTTAATAATTAATAGTATATTACGATACGTGGCCAGAAAGTCGGAGTTCCTGGCCTGCGTGACATATAAAGCCTAGGCGTGATATCAGATCCGCCAGGACATCCGTCTTTCTTGCTGTGTGTGGTATACTATTTTACTTTATCCCCGCCGAAAGTATACGAATAATTAGTCCTTAATAATTAGTACATAACCTACTGATAGTTGCCAGCCCGACTTTTGCAAAGCCGAGGCTTTTGCTGGTCGAGGCTGGCATGACAGCCAATAAATAATAAAAAGTCATAAATGATTTAAAATTTACTTATACAAATAAAACTGTATTATTTAATAATAATACAGGACACCAAATAACAAGCATTATAGAAACAAATACAATATTAATTCAGATTAAGACCATATCAGTGCTATATGTGTATTAATTTTTTTTTAAATTATATATGTCAAGAGATTTTAGGACATAGTTTTCCATTTTTAGTCGGAAACTATAGAACGCGTATATATGTATTAGGTTATGCTCAAGTCCTGTCACGGTAGAGAGGCTATTATAACAGAAACAACACAGCACAAGTAGCCTAACTTCATTGGGTGCTCGACACAGAAGGCAATAGTCAGAGCGAGTCTGTCAGTGGAGTGTAATGGACACGATTATTTTCGCTTTTTTCGTCATTCATAATTTACTAACCAAGAGAACTGACCGATTAACAGACAGGTGTATCTCAAAAGTGTAATTGAACTACAATATCATTTTATCATAGAGAAATAAGTTTAATTTTTTCATATTATTTTTTTTTTTTTTTATTATACGAGGCCCGAAAAACAAAAGCAGACCACAAAAGCCATTGTTCCCGGCGTGAAATGCGTCCGGGAAGACAATACTTTCGGCTAACGGATGCAGAAAATTATATTATCCCTAGTAAGATAAATACAATAGAATGTTGAATAGTACGCCGTCAATCTGTATATCATTTTAAAATGCGCATTCAGGGTGGAATTATTATGATATTAATTATAAATAAAATATTAAATGTATGACAAATAAATCCTGTAGCTATAAATCGTTTTTCATTCGGTTCATGCGTTGTTATGCATCTTCAAAAACAAATCAGTATTTATTCAATCGTTTAACATTCTTAAATTTCGACATATATAATTAAATAAAGGTTGAGTAAATAAAAACTCGCAAAGATAGTCATTATATTTTTGTTATAGAAAGTTATTTCATTCATACAGACTATCATTCGACATTGTCAGTTAGTCTCATGCAATGAAAGACATTACGAAGTTGATTTATTTGGACTCTTCTTAGCATTGCGTAGTGAGGTATTAATTGTTTATTAACTACGAGCAATATTTATTGAACTTTAACTTATCAGCAGACCTGTCTGGCGTGGTCCTGGACCTTCAGGAGGTCCAATGATCGACCCCGGAAGAGTTCCTACATCCTCATATTCAAGACATCCGTCACACCCCGAGGTACCCGATGACATACTTTGTGCTTGACCCATTCCACTACTGCCACCTTAAGAGGATAACGTGTCCAAATTATTATTTTTTTACATAAATTGTAATTTAACATAAATTAATATGTCGAATGTAAATAGTATATTATGCAACTAGTGAGGCAAAATGATCTCGGACAAGTGAGGAGATTGTTCCACGAGAGAAGCGAGAGAGCGAGGAATCATTTGTACGAGATCAATTTGCCTGATATATTCCATACAATATTTTCTTAAATAACTTACGGGAAGAACGATTTCGAGCACTTCTGTTTATAGGCCGCTTGAGAGAAATCGAACTTCCCGCGCAGGCGTTGAAGAAAAATTGTCGTTTTTCACGACGTTTTACTTGACGTAATGACGAGTATATTTACATATTGTTATACATATATATGCTTTAAATTAAACTTACTGACGACAGCTCGAGTGGATTGATGAGTTGCCTCTGCTTCTGCTTTTCCCTTTTCCTTCTGCTTGTCAGAATCGCTTTGCAAATATTGCGATTGAGTCTGTCCTCTAAATCGTCTTCGGAACGGCGAAATCTGTCGTCGACTTCTAACATTGCTGGATTGGTCGTTTAATTTATCGTTTGTAACTGTTCCCTCCTTCCGTCTAAAATTTTCTCGATTAAACGGGTTAAATACGTCTATTTCATGTATTTGTATTTCGTTGAAAGAAGAATGTTTAGGTAACAGCGGCATAGGCGTATTTTCCCGTAACATTATCATAGTGGTACCGCTGCAAAAAGTTACTATTCGATCGCCTGCTAGTCGAAAAACCTAACAACAAGGGAAATCGTAGATATAAACAAAACAAAGCATTGATATGAACATTTTAAAACGTACTTCAATTTTTGAAAGGATCTGTTCAGACGATTCGAGTACTTTCTTCTGACATTTCATTACATCGTTGAAATTTCTGGGTCCATCGTTCGAATTACTTAAACTTTCTAAGTAGCATACTCCATACACTAGATCCTTATATGCTGTAAAGTGCTAAAATATTAAATCATTTGTTATTGTACTTTATCGTCTGATCAGCACTGTTGATTGAAAGTACAACAAAAGTATCTCACCGATTCGTTGTCTGTAAAAATACGTTGCTTCCCATCACTTCTAATTATCTGTGACAATGACGTTCCATGAATGGAACGGTCAAATCGAGTTTTTTCCTGTAAATAAAAATCCCAAATATATTTGAACTTATTATTTGAAATTTAATTCAAATTCTTTTTTAAATCAGGGCACCTCGAGTGTTTACACTACACAACTCTCATTCTCTAATTGTTATTCTTTTAGTTTCCTGCACTGGTGGCGGCATCGTCGACTGTCGTCGATGTCATCGATAATATATCAAAAACTATTTTGCAGAAACTATAAAATTTATAAAAGTAACTATTTCTTCGCAATAATATCGCAGTAATCGAAAGTGCATTGAAAGGCCAAAAAACGAATTAAAATGGATTCAAGTTAATTAAAATGGGTAGAAAATGAATCAACTTCAATCCACTTGAATCCATTTTAAATCGTTTTTTGACCTTTCAATGCATTTTCAATTATATGTTATCAACTACAAATCTTTTTTTTTGATACGTATGAAATAATGCATGGAATTTCAGTGCATTCGAGCATAACTTTGTTTCGTGTTAGATACGGACCAGGGCCCTGCACGCTGGCAAAAATGGAAGCGTATCGGTGCGCTTAAAAGTGCAAATTCACTCTTGTTTTTGCATTTAAAGTTGACTCAAAGCGTTCCAAAAGCGTGAATTTGTACTTTTAAGCGTACGGTACGCTTCCATTTTTACCAGGGCAGCAGGAGCTCCAGCACAAAGGTCTCACCGGCAATCCTCAATTTCGAACGCTAGCCGCGTCCCGTCAAGCGCCTGAGGCGAAGACTTGAGGGGTTACCGCCACTTGCAACTTTGAAAAAATTGTGTATTTTTTTATTGCATTTTTTTAAGTATCTGAGAATATGTCCTGAAAACTTCAAGTCGATCCGAACAAAATTGACTGAGATATGAGCGTTGAAAGAGAAGAATCTGTTCTGTAAACGACCGGCTAGTCTGCCGCCTGGCGCGCTCGACCGTCTCTCCGGTTTCAGTCCATTGTTCTATGAAAAGGGTCGATAAGATACTACCTGGCATTCACAACGTTCATATAATAGACTGGAATTTGTAGAAACGAATTTTCGTTGCCTTTTGTTAGCGCATCTATTGCTCCCAAATGCGAAGCTCACTGTTATCGACCTCGTACGTATCGGACCTTCCTCCGTCCGGATCTAGAGGCGCGCAGTGGCGTCCGTCCTTTTGGTAGCTTCACGCGCGACCGCACGTTAGTATGACATGTGCAGTCAGTTCGGTACGAGACTTGTTTTTATGCGAATCTTTTCGCCTTTACGCACGCGAAGAACGTTCTTGCGGTTTCTCGCTCGGGTGTGTATCACATATCACTCTCAATCCCGATTCCTAATCTTCGCCTAACCAGTCGGTATCCAGGTGCATCGGACGCTCGGCCTGCTCAATGCCTCCGCGCAAACACCTTTTATGGTTTAAATTCGTCAGCGTAGCTAGAAAGTTCGACTATATGAGACGTATTTATTTCCGCCGTTGACAATATTATAAGCGCAGTTTTTATTTATTTTACATTTAAAAATGGATCGAAAAAAATTTCCGCGAGAAACAAGACGCAGTGATAATTTACGGAAATCACGACCAAAAAAAAAGGAAGGGTATTTTTAACCCGAAACTGGCCGAATCGGAAACTGAAAGTTTCAGCACGTCTGCAAAGAAACTGAAAGATAATATTGATATGATTGTGAATCAGAATCCTAATATTGAATATCGCATTTTAAACTTTTGTGTTGTATTTGATGCTATTTCAAGTCTAGTGAAGTGCAAAACGTGTAATGGAAATATGAAATTTGAAATTGAAAATGCAAGAGGACTAGGCTTCAAAGTCGTTGTGAAATGTGACTCATGTGCAGATAATTTGATACCATCTTATCCTTTTGTGGCACATTCGTATGAAATAAATCGTAGATTTATATTCACTATGCGAGTTCTCGGCATAGGATTGGCTGGAGCACAAACATTTTGCGGACTTATTTATATAAAAAGTATTTATGAGTTTGTGAAAACATGTGCAGTTGTAATATTTAAAAAAAGCCGCACGAGAAGAATTTGAAAATACACCTAATGCAGCAGGCGATGCAACTTCTAAATTAACATTTTCGGGAGATAGATCATGGAGGAAGCGAGGATATACGTTGTTGTTCGGAGTTACATCAGTCGTAGGCTTCTACAGTGGAAAAGTACTTGATCTTGTGGTAAAAAGTGCGTATTGTAAAATCTGTGAATCCTGGAAACATAAACTAAATGATGCGGAATACGAACAATGGTACGAAACACACGAAGATAACTGCAGTGCAAATCACGAAGGCTCCTCGGGAAAAATGGAGGTAGATTCTATTATCGAAATCTTCAAGCGTTCAATAGCAAAATATATTGTCCTGTACCGTTACTATATTGGAGACGGAGATTCGAAGACGTACACTGGGCTAGTAAATTCTCATCCTTATGACGACGTATAAGTTATAAAAAAGAACGCATCGGACAAAAGCATATGGGATGCCATACGTAACGCGCACGAATACGCTGATAAAATCGACGAAGCACAATTATTCAAATTTATTAGAAAATAAGTGCAGAAAAATACAAAAGTCAATGATGCTGAAGCTAGCAATCGTTATTAGAGATTTGTAGGAAGATCGGTTTCCTTATTTAGGCGAGACTAATATAATTAATTACTGTTGTTTATAATTGATATACATTTAATTCAAAACTTCAAGTGAAAGCGCAAGGACGATTTTTACTTATAAAATAAAATATAATTATATATAAAATAAACTAGAGGCTTCGCTCGATTGTCCCGGTTCGGCCCGTCGAGCCTCTATAACTGTTATAATGTATTGTTATACCGACAATGTCGTTCCTCGCCGAGAGAGCCCCGACCAATTACTAGCAGGACTTCTGCGAGGAGGTGGACCGGGACCCGTGGGGGCGACCATATAAAACGGTCATAAATAAGATCAAGCCGAAGGGAATAATGCCTCCATCGTGCCCGCGCTTCCTCGACAGAGTAGTCCACCACTTGTTCCCAGAACATCGGGAACGACCTGTTGGCACTGGTCTGTTGGCAGAACCTGGTGCAGTCGAGCCACCAGCCGTCACTGAAGCCGA
>JAPYZR010007635.1:0-19468 GCA_030522945.1 Trichopria nigra | reverse complement strand
AAACTTGTTTATACACATGTGTAAAATTGATAATGCAGAGAGAGATCCCTGTATTATCATTTTCTCGAACTGTAAGTCATTCTTTAAAAAGATAAAAATATATATATAATGTATGTATATATATTTTTTTTTTAAATGATCATTTTTGACGATCTCGTCAAAATTTTAAATGTGTCGAATTTCATCATTTATAATATTCTCATATACATATATTAATATCATGAACTTTATTGTTAACTAAGGTGATTCTTTGCTATCAATAAAAATTATTCTTATCTTCAAGTTTGTATAATTTAATAAAGTACTGTAATATCCATGTTGCCGGTATGACTGTATGTATTATTTAGTTTTGTGCCAAATTTTGGTAAGAAATAGAAATCTCAAGCTTTATGCGTTAATTACGTTTATGACTTTTAAGATTATTAAATACAAACAATATCTTTATTGCTATTTTTGAGGTTCCTCGACTGATGTAATTCCATTATGAAAGTTTTGAAATTAAAAATTCAACGGATTTTACTATCGTTCTAGAAATTAATATAGTGTGAAATTTGATTAATCGACGAGAAAAGTAATTTTTAAATTAAAACCTTTCTAAATTACTGCTAATATAACGCCGGATGATTTATTTAAATATATTGTCAAATGTTTTGTCTCATATATCATTTTTTTCAGCACACTCAAACAGTTTTGATGCATAATGAAAAAACGAGAAGAACAAATCTTCACTTTCCCACCTATATAGTGCTGGTCCAAGTAATTAATAATCAACCTTTCTGTAATTGGAATGCTATTAAGGCCATTACTGCAATACGGAATTATAAAATTACTATCATACATTTTTGATACCATTTCCCGGATATGCAACATTCAAGGTCCACATCGAATAGACTGCAAGTAATTAGGTAAATTAAATTCTGATTACATGAGTTTGCCAGAGCATTGAAGCGGTATTAAAATATCTCAATTATTAAACCTCGACGTTTTCATGATCCATAATTTATTTGTTGTTATTATTTTAACTTTGTCGAATAATTCTAATAATTATTATTAATTACGTAATTCATTAATTATTTACTTTAAGAGCATTTCACAATTTTCGTGAGTAAGTTAAACAGTAGGTCATTAAAAATAATAAAATATAACTTTATGATAATAGAAAATTGCAATATAGTTTATAAAAATGCGGACGCAATGGGTTAAAGAAAAAAGTGTATTGTTTGTTGAATTTAAAAAAAAAATAATGGAACTAGTCATAGGAAATGAAGAAATTTTTAATATGAATGGTTTAAAACACAGTCATGATTAATATAAAAAAAGTATAAACACTCACTACGAATGAAAACTGTAGCCTTGTGAAAGAGGATTAAATTAGTAATAAAATCTAACTATTATACTATTTTCCAAACTGTACAGAATATTAAAAACTGACACTGACAAAATTTCTAAAAATTATCTTGGAGTTGATTCAGTTAAAAATAACAATTTGATCAATCATGAAAAAAATTGAAATATTCTATGAGTTAAAAAAAACTATAGTCATCAAAAATTTTGAAGAAAACTTAATGTAGTAATGTACAATTAAAAACTTTCGTGACAGTGTACATGAGATGATAGTAAATGAAACAGGATGAAAAATCTTAACTAGATATAATATGTTATATAATATCTGACAGTATGTGATATAAACTAGCCCACTAAACATTTGTTCATAGTTTCAGTAACGTTTCCTTACAAACTTTTGAAATTGTCATTCGTTCAAATAATAATATTATTTCTTTCAATTTTACAATAAAGTAAATTAAATTTTTAAGCTATAAGATACTTTTTTTCTAATTTGAAAATTTAAAAAGGAGGATTTCAAATTTAAAAGTTATACATTTGAAATATTCCTGAAGTTAGCCATTTACGGTTTCTGTAACGTTACTTCTATATAACTAAATTTTTATAGGATATAAATAGTGATAATGCCACATGTGTTTTCAACCAATGATAACCGTATATATTTCATTCAATCGGACTCTATAGAGAATTATGAAATTAATAAAAGTACAAATCGCTAATATAAACTTATAGAATTCGTCAGTGGATAAACACTGGCGATAAAAGGGCTCTAAATTAACATATTTAATCATCAACTGAATATTCCATATTATGATTGAAACTAAGAAATATTTACAAGTATACTTTTGTAAAAAAAAATAATATCATGATACGAACGCTATACTTATGCTTTGATCCTAAATTGCTTTTTAATTTTTTATTCAAATACAAGAAAAGAGGGTGAATACAAGATGCGAAAAATCTTCCTAAGAGTTATAACGTCATACCTGAAATATTTATAGGTATTTTATTCGAGAAATAGTTATATATTATGCATTAGACGAAGAATTGGGAAAGTGTCCTTCTCCTTGATGAACATATCATGACATTTTGTATGATAAAGGCTCGAAAAATTCAGGATCTACAAATGAAATATATATGGAGCTAATGTTACTTTTTTTTTTGCATTTACATTAGATAATCCGAGGATTGAAAACAAACTCTTACATATATGCCGTGAAGAATAACTACTGTTTATTTCTTTCTGTCGACTTCTAATAAAAATAACAAATATCACGATAAAAATGATCAGTAAAGTTTGTAACATAATTCAACTCAAAATTGAAATCAACCAAGACCCAAACTATTTGACAGCATTTTTCAAGTATTTCATAATAATATTCCGGCATCTCGAACGGTGTCGTTCAGTAAGATAAAACTTTTATCTCATTTTGACGACTTGGGTATTAAAATGGCAATAACTGCAAAGTAAATTTTTAGTCCGCAGGATAAAACGTTTGGAAGCACAGAATGAATAACGAATAAAGATGCGAGACTGCGTTCTATCGTAAGCTTTGTCCTTATTTCACGGCGGAAAATCGATGCTGATAAAAGCACCCTCCTTTCAAGAAAGCCACGGCATAATCTGGACAATAAAACTACCCTCTCCAAATTCGGTCTAATTACTGCGTATCCGAGAGGCCAGCTTCTTCGTTTACATCCTTTTTATGGTCCACATTATCCTTCCCTCTTCGTCTGTTTCCTGACCGCGTAGAGTGCCCCAATCATGGACCACGGCAGAATCGAGGGACGAATTCGTCCGGTTCGTCCAACATTATTTCCTTTTTTGCGATAAATTCTCTGAAGGAAATACGCAAACATCAGACAAGTGTGATGAAGAAATTGAATTTCGATGTTAGCTTTATATTACATATGTATAATCGGATCATTTATTGTATTTCAAATCTGTTTTTATATATATATTATATTCATGAGACTTTAATGGGACCCATATACAATTAACGCGACGTGACATAATCGTGAACAAAAACCATGATTCTCTTTCCATAATCAAGTCCTTAATATATATGGAACCAAATATAAATGATTTTTCTGCTGGAAATTAATTTATAATATACATGTTTATCCATTTTGGATTTTGAAAACTAATGAAAGATTCATAAATTGAAATATTATACAAACTGATTACCTGTGAATATTATCGTAAACATTCTGAGCTTTTATATTAGGTATTCTTTTGATAAAGGTAAGAAAATGATATTAAAAATACAATTTTGTCAATGAACTGGCATTCGTTAATTTAAAGGAATATGACATAATAAACACAGTTCGAGAATATTGAAATAAAAATTCATTGCTAGATTTATTTATTTTAAATATGTAACATTTGTTGTGACTCAGACATCAATGGGTTGAATTAATAAAAACAAAATTATTTTTACTTTAGAAATATGCTTATATATATGACATGTGTTAAAAGTATCGCATTTCGACTTACATTCCTACTACCCATACAAAAAATACTATACACATATATAAAGATTGTAGTATTGGATACTACTTAATAAATATAAAAAAAAAACTATCATTTTCATATGGTTTCCTATAATATTTTCGCGAGCTCTATAATATTTTAGCAGTGAGTCTATAAACTTCAATAAATTTTGTTTCGATGTTTGATGTTCAAAACATCGAACTTCTACAAATGAACTGTATTGGAATTTTTCTTCAAAAATTTTCAATGGTAATTCGATATTCTTGCATGTATAGCGTCGGGAATAAAATGGATATAAAAAATAAAAAATGCCAATGAATTTCCGTTTATGAATACTTGCGATAAATAGGATTTTTTTTCTTACACTGTCCATTTCTCCTATGCCTTTAACATGGTAAATATCTGAACTGTCTAAGAATTGCCTAAGAAATGTTTTCATTTCTACCAGGGTGGTGCTTTAAAGGATTAAGAGTGTTTTTCCTCCCCCCGCCCCACCCTCTCTCTCTCTGTCTCTCTCTTTCCCTTTCTTTCTATACTTCTCAATTTATAACGTGACCTAGTTATATTTGTCGATAATTATTATTTTAGCATCCGACAGATCCGCTGAAAAAGCTGGTCGTCAAATTAAAAACGCGCACCGGACAAAGTCGGATATAACGCCCGTTATCGAAATCCGATATCGCCGACCAGATTAGTTTCTATAAATATGTCGAATTGTAAAATCAGAATCTGTCGATAGTTTATTCAAGCGGCGGCGTTTGCCGCGTTTCGGCGATTTCCGTTTTCCGCAGCAGTACTATGCGCTGGCGCGATGCGTTTCCGTAACTTGTCGGCACTATAACAGGGCCGTTACTGATGCGCTCTCGATAGGTACAGATACACCGAATGTTCGTCGATTACACCGGTGTATCGGTCGAACAATAATTTCCCCCCCTGCCTGATCGAGGCTCTAGCACTATAGCTTCGCCCCGTGTCTAATTTCGCGTTATCACGGCCAGAGGGACGCGATTGTTCGCACGTCGCGTCGCTCGCCGGGACCAAAGTCGGAATATAATGGCGCCGTACAGGACACAGCAGCGCATTCAGCTCGTATTGATACGTGCCTAATTGGATAAATAAGCGTGTCGCCCGATCGTTCGTCCTAGTGGCTCATTGTTTGTTAACGATCTCTTCTCACTCGGAATCCGCCAAGTCGATGAATGGAATCTGGCGAACATGATGTACGCGATCAATTAGAAAAATATACAAGCGAGCTTTTGAATATATATGACGTACGTTGCGGTCATAATCGTTCGATTGAATGATTATGAGCGGTATGGCCATTATTGTTATCTTTTCGCGTATTATTCGAGCCTGGAATTGCTTAATCGCGTATTGACTCCTCAGACTTTAGTTTTGCATGATTGCGCCTTTCAACTATTTTTTCTTTGATCATGGCGCGTCAGAGAGGGTTCAACGTTTGTTGGTCAAAGTAATAAAGATAAAGGATGACATTTTTTATGTTTTATATAGTGCAATACAGAAGCTGCGATTAATATTTCACATTCTATACCAGATATCATGCTCATTTATTGTAAGGAATCATAATTAAGGGAAAGAATTGACAGTTCGCCGAGAAGAAAATTTGAGAATTGTGCTATCTCATAAGAATTACTCGCCATTTATATTCTAATATGATTGCATGTAAGTAACATATATTATGCCCCAAAAATTGATGAAAGTTGGCAATAATAAAAAAAAAAAAAATAATGTAATAATTATATATTTCCATAGTTTGAAAATATATCTGATACATCTCCTGTCGAGAAACGTCCAAATAATGTCGAGACAGAGTTTCACAATTCTACAAAAATAAGTAAAATACGTCCTATGAACACCTTATAGAACAAAATTATTGTTTCAAAACAATGGTCATCGGGGTAGGTATTAAAGGTAGGCAATTAAATCACGTTTACGGAATAATTGTTTAGAAAAAGTTGGCCTTCCATCTACCATTTTATGGATATATCCCAAGTAAGGCCATTAGTGGATACATCCCAAAAATCAGTACTGATACAGTTCACGTGTATATTTTGATATATTTTTCCATTAATGAGTTACAGAGCGTGGTGAAGATCGCGGATAGAAACTTTTTACTGCAATTTTAGGTTTGTTATGATCCGAGAAAAGTGGATATTTGATGAAAAACTTTTTATATATATATAATATTTCTTATTTTCGAGTTAAGTGCGTATAGAATACTGTTATGTGGCTCATGGACATCATATCGTCTATAGGCCACTTCATCGTCTAGACACTTCATCGTCTAGACATTTCATCATCTGGACACATCATCGTCCAAGACGTTTAGTCGTCATCCTTTTCATCGTCTGGATATTTCATTGCCTAGTACACTCCATCGTCTGGGATACTTTATCGTCTGGGAAATTTTTAAAGACACTTTATCGACCAGGACATCTATTCATAAGAGACATTTCCTATGTACATAGTATGTTCCAGGACTCTTCCTTTTATATATGTTATAAAATGTTGCAGAAACTCAGAGAATCCCATAATCCTGGATTTACCCTCTACTCTTATTCCTACAATTTAATACGTGTGTATGTATCCGCTCCCCGGACCCCAGGATAAAACTAACCTAACCGACCTAACCTAACCTAACCCTAACCTAAGTTAAAACTCGGTTTAGTATCACCAAAGTAACAACTTTAGTTACAAGTAATGTAATAGGCCATTTGTCACCGAATAGCTTATTAATAAAACTACATTCTACATTCGCATACAACATACTTATGAAGATTTATATATTTATATAATCAATTATAATAACTAAATGGTTTATTATCTACTTCATAACGTTTTATCACCATGGAATATCCATACGATGAAGTGGAAAACGAAGAAACCGCCTGGGTACCTTGTCGTACATAGTGCTAGACACTTATTCATAAATAATGTAATGATCAAAAATGATTTATACTGATAAATTATTTCCTTTAAAGTAAAAATTATGTAAAAATACTTTCTTTTTTTCATGAGAAGCGTATATATAGTACGGAAAATAATAGATTCGTATAAATTTGCCAATTCGGTCATTAAGTTGCAGACGTCTTATGTACGTCGTGTGTATGTATAAGAAAGACATTTTTCGAAACCACTGGCAAATTAGCACAGATATATTTCACAGACGAAGCTTTCCCTGCGAGAAAGCATTCGCGTCAAAAGACGGGCGCGAGTCAGAATTCAAAAGCGATTGAAATTGAAGAAGGATCCGCTTTTTCGTCTGGCACAAAAGGGGATCGTAACGCCGCGCGGACGGACCTCAGGACGGCCGAGTCGGCCTGTGATCTCGAAGCCTTCAGATCTACCGATCTTAACCACATGCTTCCACGGCGGCTTTAACGTTGACTGACTGATCCGCCTTTTTGCGAGAGACTGGGCAAAGCGCACACGTGCGTTGTCTGCTCGCGAGAAAACGACAATATAAAGAGGAGGACAGCGGATAAAGAAACCGCAAAGTTGAAAAAGAAGCATCCGATCCCTGGGCCGTGATTAATTAAAGCGCGCGAGGCCTCGAGCTGTCCGTCAGGTGATTCGATACGCTCCTCTCCACACGCGTCGCGTTTAGCCTAATCATAACAGAATTTCATTTTAACACAACAGCCGTCGGGAGTCGTGTATTTATTTTTGGCAAGGTGGCCCAGATTTTTTGCACGTTCCGCTTTCCTCGCCCCAAAATTAAGGAAATTCAATAAATACGCGTAAGATTAATCTATTTTAAAACTGCCTTCCTTCCTCAGAAATGGCAGAATAGATATGTAGGGCTGATATGTAAAAAAAATATCCTCTCGCCCGTGAGAGCTCGCTCTTCGCATCTGTCAAGTTTTGGCTTTGCAAAGGGTCAAAATTCAAGAAATTATTATGTAATCCTTCATTTACGGGAGGCCCTTGGAAATCAATTCAAATTGGACTGAGGGATTAAATCAAAAATATTAAAAATCATTCCAAACCGAGGTCTTTTTCAATTTCACGCGAAGATTTCTGATGTTTATTAACACAAATTTCTTGCTTTTATTAATGCATTATTTTTTATAATCTCACTGATTATTATAATTTACCTATGTCTTCGTAATGTATTATATCACATAAATATTTCATTGCATCATAGAATATTGTAAATCATTTTTTTTTTAATTATGATTTTAAAATTTTTAGATTTAAAAGCTACCACGCACCTCAACATCATAAACGGGCGTTACCGTTGGCCGGTGCCGTATACCGTTTTCTCGCGTTGCACCCGAACTCGCGTGATCATCACGTAGCATGTAATAACAGTAATAAATCATTCGCGTACATTCGCGCAACAACGTTATATCACAAACGGCATTGTGACGAGGGGACCCGATTCGGCGAGACGCATCGTCGCACCATGGGGTTCCCTACGCTAATTCTCATTAATTTCGCGCGTACGCCGAATACCGTATCACTTAAATGTTTCGCGCGGCGATATCGCCCTATCGTTCCTCCTCTCGGCATTTCGTTTTTCCAACAGCGTAGTGCGATAAAAGTGGTCCGATCGCAAATGACCGGTGATCCCCGAGCGAATGGGAAATTTTGAAAATTGCAGCCGCGCGGCGATACAGAATCGCTCGTTTACGGAAAATCAAAACGGCACTTCCGGTAACTGGATTCGAAATCGACGAGTCCGAGATAGCATTCGCAAAAAAAAAAACTTCTGGTACAAGGTGTCAGCTGCAAACGTGCGCGCAATAACAAAAAATGAGAAAAACTATAAAATTTCACATGGTAACGATAATTTAACACACACACACATACATATAGTTGACAACAGATTTAATATAGGTTCAAGTCGGATTAATATTATTATGATACTATAAAGTTCGGAAAAATAATTGTAAAAGAAATTATTTCGTATAAGTGAAAATGGCGAATTCGACAGAATTTTTTTTTTTTATTCTTTTCAGTTTAAACAATATAACTCTTTTAACGAATCAGTCTATATGCTTTGTGACTTGTAATAAAAGCAGATGCAAAATGTTTCTTTTTCCACTCGTTCCGAAAATTCGAATATCAATTTTCGGTGTTCTGCTATCGACAGTTGGCCCGATAGTAATGGCCTATTCTTATCGCTACGATTCGAATTGTTCAACTGCTACGACAGCGCGATCTGTACAATACCTTGTGCACAGTCGACCATCATTTTACGCCAATACATTTTTCTCGTTACATATATATTATAGTATAGATTAATACTATATTTATATTGTAGATATATTTTGGTGCTGACCAGAATAGAACGTAATGTAAAAGAATTTAAACCCAAGTGTCCTTTTTCCTAAAAATTGTTGTTTTATAATTTTTAATCAACCATCATAAAGACTCGTTCAGAGGTCATATTTAAAAATCCTACTAATTTTTCGAAAATTCATTTGCTAATTCTCTGCCATTTAAAATGTTAAATACGAAGTTCAGATTTATGATCAGCGATCTCAGTAACCCGTAGGTCCCAAGTATAAAAATCGATGAACTTAAGTCTTCCATATTTGATGTTACCATGTTGAATTTTAATACACAGATATTAAATTTGATGTACTTGATTCGAAAGATTAGACCACAAGCAAAACGTTTTACAGTTACAAAGTAATTTTACGTGTGCTGAATACTGTTCAGTTTCGTACTAATTAGTAATACATCTTAACAAAGTGTACAAATTAATCACGCGAGGTTTTATTATTATTTAATCAATACCGAAGGCAGTGAAATTAGCGTATGAAGTATAATGACAAATATTGAGAGTAGTATAAACGCCACATGCTGTAAATGGCGAAATTCCTTCAATCTCCGTTTGATGTAATTGGACACATTGATGAATTCATGATTGACGTCTGTAATGTGATCGCTGATTAGCAATATGCTACGACTGTACAAGCTGACATTTCCATATAATTCATAGAAAATGAAACTGATCCACTGAGTTTTGTTGTGATTAATATAGTAAAGAGCACGTATCAACATTCACATATATATGGATTCTTATAGATTTTGCCCTCCTGAATCCGAATATGTCGGGTAGAATTTGTAAAAAGTGGTAGGTTAATTGTTATTAACAATTTAATTGCTATATCGATATATCTTGAAAACGGTAAGTCGTACGAAAAAAAAGTTAAATAAAAAATGTTCGTCTATTTAATTAGAACGAAAAAGGTTCATTTCCTTGAATTGAGGAATTATATTCTACATGTATTTATCATATAATTGCATTATTACACACTTCCCATTTCAGTAGTGCACTCGCTGAAAAACAAGTGTTGAGGCAAAAAAAGGATACTGAATTGCATTTTCAAAAATTGTAACTTATTTCGTCGTCGTCAATCTGAAGTTTTCGAGATATATAACATTTATAAAAATGTAACTGACAATTTCGAATTTAGGAAGAATATAAATTTATGAAGATCTGTACCATTTTCCAATGGACACATATAATTGTACAAAACGGTCTATCAGCAGCACTTTGATTTTCTGGACTCAGCCTCCATTTTTGAAGCCGCCATATTGAATATGGATTAGGTTCATTTTGAAGTTTTGGATGTGCATAATGATAATTTGTAGCGTTTTGACATATTTCAATCATTGATCGGGATCAAAACAAGCGTTAAACTCAAAAATATCACACAAAAATATAGGTTTTCCATCATTAAATCCTCTGTAACTTTTTTATTTCGATTTTTTCGTCGATTTTAACAGCGCCATTTGAAAAAGGACACAATTTTACATAAGAAACGTCCTATTTGTTATTGTTTTTCTGTAATGTTCATTAAAATACGACCTCCGAATGTCGCGGCGCGGCATCGCCGCGCATTTGTTGATAGTCTAATTGATAAATGGCTTATATCTCGGAAAATATCAACAATACGAGAAAAGAGGTAACAACCTTTTTCCTTCTAATTAAATAGACGAACATATTTGTTTAACTTTTTTTTCGTACGACTTACCGTTTTCGAGACAAATTCTACCCGACATATTCGGATTCAGGAGGTCAAAATCTATAAGAATCCATATATATCTCGAGGCGACATTTCAGGTCACACAGAAGCACAGTCATCTTCTGGACTACTAATTGATCTCGTTGAATTTGCATAAATGAATCGATAAAGAAAAATGTTACTTTATTGTATTGATCGATATATACAATATTGTTGCATGACCAGACATTTGTTTCGATTTCGTTACCATGCCATTGTCTAAAAGCAGCTAGTATGCCAATCACGATTATTCTATTCTTTCAGTTCCACGGAATTAGTTTTGATAAAAACAGTTTAAATTATATTCTCTATATTTTTTTTCACCTTTTTCAGCCGGCGTAGGTACAGAACCAAAAGCGAAAATGGGAAATTCCGTAACAAAAAGCGATTGGCTCGGTACAACTTCTGTTACGATGAAATGTCAGGTATGAAACACCAAATTGACCGGACTGAGCAATTGGAACGCGATATTTTCGAGAATCACGAACTTTACGACTTGTAGAATTTTTATTTTTTCAGTGCAGATTCCAGTGCATTGTATGTAGAGTCAACAATTTTTGCTGGTATTCGCTCCAATACTCGGATAACAATGGCTTGCAATTACGCGACGCGTGAACTGCGAATGATATACGTACTATTTGGCCCTTGAAGTACATGAAGCGTTGTTATGTTATTTGAAGGGACGACGTTTTAAAAATATTCTTTTGTCATTCGATCATAATTACATTTGTAAATTCATTCGGATATTGATCTCTTTTGTTCGATAAAGGAATTTTAATTTTATATTATACATTATGCAGAGGACGTTGTAATAAAGCTAGGCAATAATAATGAGGTTGCATTTTGGGTATATATTTTAGATTTATAATTTTTTGAATTATTGAATATTCTATTCTTTTTTTTAAATTTGTTAATAATAATTAATTGCACTCAGGTCAATCAATCTAAAATGTCGTTTATGTATGTAGCATTTCGATAATATTGTCTGATCATCTTGACATTCTCAGAGGTCTGTTATCTAATTTATTTTCGAAAAGTTTCACAATTTTTTTGTATGCTTTTTAATTGTCAGATACGTGATGATCATTTGGGCGACGTTGAGAAGGAATTGAAGGGCAAATAAGAAATAACTAGGCATTACATATACTTTTTTCTGCGATACAAGTCTTAGTGAAGTGACAAAGTTCCTCAACGGATATTTGTCAGTTAATGCTGCGTTTTCCAAGGTAAGGGAAATACGTGTTCTTGAAACTCCCGCTCACCATGCGTCTAGTTCGTCTCTGAACTTGCGGTCGTATTTTATTCCTATCTAGCATCTATTCGGTACTTCTCTCGGATTCAAGCTTCTACCACATTTCTCTGAAACGTCTCCGCTGAAATATATAACGACGATGCTCATGGTAATGAGTAACGAGACTTCTTCTGGGTGGCGCTCACGAGCACTAGAAGAATAAGTCGCCGTACACGCGTACTTACACCGCGCTGTGTAATTATAGAGTTATGGATAAACACTCGTGTCGTCTGGGTAGTGAAAGAACTTCCGCCTTTCATCCAACTTATATAGCAGATGTAGAGGGAGGTATAGCAAAACAAGGATACCCTAATGATAAGCATTCCATGGTTCCCCGGATTGAAGATGTGTGTCTTGAGACTCGATGTACGAACTATTTCTGTAATTGATAGCAGGCAGCGTGAAAGACGATGTACGACTTGTTGATAAGCATTATTTGTAAATAAATATAGTACAGCTCGTTATAAGAGCATCAATATTCATTAATATATCTAATCTTCCATTTTGAGGAATTTGACGCTAACGGCGGTCTAATTCTAAGATGCTGGAATTCCTCCGATTGCCATGATGACAGGTTCTCAAAGTTGTTCAACATACAAGCATAACGTTTTTGACTATAAAGTCCATGTCATTTTTGAAAATTACAGAATCGTAGAAATTGTATTTTTAATACTTTCTCCCTATACTTGAACCTGAAGAAAATACACTGAGTATAAATTCTTCAAACAATTGCCAGATTATAAAGCACTAAATGATACAATCGGGATTTAGAAGACAAATAATATTTTCACAGAAATTTATACGTAATTTAACGACTATAAAAAAGAAAAAAAATTTTTTTTTTTTTTAAATGTACAAAAATAACTCCCCTACAACCTTGTATAGGTTTTTCTACCAAAGGATATAACATTCCAATCGCCGCTAAAATTCCCGCGCTCGAAATTCCAAGTAAACACGGCAATTAAAAAAAAAAAGCGCAAATCCACAACGGCATTATCATTAGCATGAAGGCGCGAGAACACACAAGGAACGCCATGAATTATCGCCACGTGGGGGGAAAAAAATATCTGAATGCGCCTTTCCGCAGAAGCTACTGGGCAAGGGCTATTAAAGGGTTGGTACGTCTTCGAATCCTCCAGTCTTGAATAGATTTTAAGCGGGGACCGTTCTAACAATGCCGGCGCGGTATGCGAGGAGGTAATTCACGACTGGGCGATCTCTCTCGCTTCTCCCTCGTTTTCTTTCTCTTTCGTCTTATTACTTGGCACCGGGTCGCCGAAGCTGTTAGTCCGACGTAGGAATGCGCGGAATGGTTGTTAATTTCTTTAACTACGCCAAGAAGAGGCGCGTCCAACGGCGGTAATTCGGACGCGCGATCGGGAAGAAACGTCCCAGGGATGCTACCGTGATCACCCCAGATTAATTGGACGAAAATGTCTCTTTTTTGTTTTTGCTTTGTTTTACCGCTTCATCTTTTCGTTTCTACAGGTTTTTCAGATAAAATAACGCAGAAACTGTTTTCGCAATTAAAAATGTAATGATGCGATAAGACCAAATTAATAGAATATGGTCTCCTATACAGTCTTCTACAGGAATAAGATTTTGTATTAAATCTGGATGAGCGGTGACGTTGGAAATTGATAACACATTCGTCAATACATCCGATATATCGAGAAAAATAAAAAGAATCAATTAAATGCAGGTTAAGAATAGTTTAAGAATTAAAATAAGATATTTCTTAATGTAATGTATTTCTTATTGTAAATAAAAGATAATCAAAGAAAAATTAAGTTTTATATTGCATTGAATTGCATTGAATGTCCCCAGCATGTCTCAGAATTGTCGGATGAAAAGACGCTTTATCAGGGACAGTAAATGTTTTGTTTCTGAGATGTGAAAATGCATTACCTTCACGTTCATTAAATCAGAGTTCATTATCCCTTGAGTGACCAACTCACCTTATTGATCTTTCTAGTTGACTGCGACTACGTTCACCATTCAATTAACCAATCAACTTTTTTAATATACCAATTGATGGTCGCAATAATCTTCCCAAAACGTACTATGATGTCTTCTATTATTTTTCTAAAGTACTTAAATTGTTGTTGAACAGAAAATTGTTGCACATATGTACATTCTCAAAATTCCTCAGAGTGAAATTTCGCTTAAAAAAGAGTGAAGATTAAGCTACTCTTTAAAAGAGTGAATTTTTCACTCTTTAAGAGTGTTATTTCACACATTCTGCAGAACAATTTGACTCTATTTTGGAATGAGTTGAAAAATCTACATTACTCTTAAAGACTACAAATTTGAATAGAGGAGCTCAATTTTCACTCTTTACAGAGTGAAATTTCACTCCATGATTTTTAGAGAGCATAAAAATGGCTTTTGTATTAAAGTCATTAAATAGTAATTCATATATAACGTGTTTACTAAACATTATAAAAAAAAAAAAAAAAACTATATGTTAATCGGAATTCAAAAATTGAAATATTGATTACTTTTTCGACGCGTTTTATCATTAAAATTGTATGCGTATAGAAAAATATAAATATTGTATGATGTGTTAATTTATTACCTACATTACAACAAGCCATCTATTAATGAATGTGAAAGCGTTAAATATTTTATAGACGATTAGAGAATATAACGTAATAAATGAAGCGCTAAAATCCCCATACAATAAGCTCGCACTTCCGTTTATGTAATACGTTCGGGTATAAATGATCTTTAAAAGCGTCAATATAACTATATGTATAAAACTCGAGTATTACTAAGCATTAACGAGTATAGGGTAATAAGTATTAAATGCAAATATAGCATAATATTATTAGTATTCCAACAGTTAAACGTATATTAAGTTATGTTTTTTTTTTTTAGAAACGATGCAAATTGGACATCGTACTGAATGTAATTGCACGGCATTTAAGTCCTATTATAAATGACGTGTGGATAGCGAGAATCGTATATTTAATTTATTTTGAAAGTGATGGGCAATAAAGTTTTTAGTATGCTTTTAGTACTTATTTGTATATTTTCTTTTTTTAATATTATGTATTTTATTTTCCTATCTTTAGTTCAACTCGGCGTATTATCGTCATTTTTTACTTTGGTATATTCATTTTTATTTTCTCTAAGATACTCGATTTACTTATTCTGTTTACCGTTTGTAAAATATGTTGGATTTGTTAAAGAACATTTTCTTTATTAAGTTTGAAATGATTTTATTTAACATTTGTCAATTTACAATTAATTGTTGTTTATTATGTACATATTGTAATTCATATTTTTATCAAATTTTCTTTTTATCACGAATTATTATGTAATTGGATATATTCTCATAGTTCTTAATATAGTAATAATTTGTCTATTCGGTTTCTAACGCATAGACAAATCTAATCCACATAATGTAAAAAAGGGATCACGAGTTATAATGTAAAGCAGCGGCCTAATTACAATTACTTTTTCTAGGTCAAAAACATTAACACTATAGTTTTACATTAGACGTGTTATCTATATATTAACCCCCGCGTAAGCGGTTTACCCTATTTTTACGTTCGCGAATGCATCTTTTTAGATCATATTCGGAAAATGAATTACATTAATTTCTATATGTGCAGTATTTGGATATAGTTTCGATATTAATTCGAGATCTTTTTAAAGACTCCGTAATTGGTACCACCATTTGGAATTTCAGAATTTTTACATTACATTCGAATTCATCAATACCAAAAGCCTCTAAATAGAGATTTTGAGCCTCATTTGAATAAGTTTTCGACTTCGATAAAACTTGAAACAATTTTTAAATTTTAATCATATTTGCCAAAAATGTCATCAGGACGAGATATCTCGTTTTTCATTTATGCGGTAAAAACCTCATTTGAACTAGGTGTCTTAATGTACAGTGTTGTGATGTTAAAATTGCTTCAGCATTTTACACTGTATTTATACAACAGCAAAAACAGTGAATCGAATATATTTGGATTATTTAAATAGGTGCAAAATAGTTTTAAGCAGATAAATTCAAATTAAATACGTTTAACTTTAATTATCTCTCTAAATTTCTTGGAATGAAATGTCACGCCATAAAGAGTGATAATTGAGCTACTCTTGTAAAGGAGTGAATTTTCACTCTTAAAGAGTGACATTTCACTGTGTTTGGAGTATAAATTCTCCGACTCAATCCAATGTAGAGTGAAATTGCACTCCAAAAAGTGTGAAATATCACTCTTAAATAGTGAAATAAATTTACTCTTTTAAAGAGTGGCTCAAGTTTCACTCTTTAATAGAGCAATATCACTCCATGAAATTTAGAGAGTAAGCTTTGACGATAGTACATGAAAATTTATACAACAAATTGATTATGGTTGTATGTCATTATAATAATTAATATAACAAAACACATGCAACCAGTTTTATTGTTTAATATAATATATTATTTATATATTATATTACATAAAATTAGATAAATATTGTTTACAAAAGTACACCAATATTTCTAGAAATTATTCTTTGTGAAACTCTATAGTTTCATTAGCAATAGCACGTGAATTGATGGCATGTATTATCATGCATGATTGAGCCATCACACGAACATTATAGATGATGCATTTGCAAACCTATGCGGTCGCTCCCAAAGCACGTTTTGATCATTTTCCACTTAAATGGTCTGACGATTACGGTAATGAATATTCATTGACAAGGGTATTGTTACATTTAATTATAGATACAAAATGAAAGAATAAGAACACAATGTACTGAATTCTTATAGGTGTTGCGGTTATAAATGATATTTCCAATGGCCCTATAACAATATTGAATACATCATGAATGAAAAAAACCCAAAAAATTTTAGTTTCGCTAGTTTTGCAAGCGCTGTAGTATCCTTCTTTTCGAATTTAATACGAATGTTATTTCAGGATTTAGACGACAATCGGGCTCTGCTAAGTGTTACTATACAAACACAATAACATTATTACTTTCTTCATATCTGGGATATAAATTAACTAAAGATGTTATAAATGTGTGAGGTCGGTTTAAACAAGTTCACGAGAAAAACTTACGGTCATCTTGAACATACAAGATATCATTTGCTATCACCTGAAATTTTTTACCTGAAAGCTTGCACTAGAATTATCATATTTATTTTAATGAAATAACAATTTCATTACGGCATGACGGACGTTTGAAAACGGTAATAATATTCGTTTTGTTTTTATATCAAATGTCGAGACTTCGAGAAATTACAGATACTGCACGGTCTTATATGTGAACAAAAGGATAAAAATGGTACGAAGCATATACGTACAAACATTAAACAGTACTACATCTTGTCAGCGGCAAATCAAAATTCGCAGGCGCAGTTCCATTAGCATCTGGTCTGAAACCAGAGTCGGTCAAGCAATATCGCAGGTCGTTAACGCCTAAGAAATCGCCTGGGTTATCCAGCGATTAGGAGAATTCCACGACGACTGGTGTATATACCATCAGGACGATGGATGCCGCGGAGATCCGTAGCCGCTGTTTCGCGCGCGTGACTAATGTGGCAGCTTCGCCGTGACAAATACGACGATTTTTTATTTGGAAAGCGGAGATCAGAGGTCCGTCTGTTCATATACGCCCGCAGTAACCCGCTGATTTCCTATTCATCTCGCAAGCCATTCGAGGGAACACATTGGAACGACTGTTTAAAAAATACTTCTTTGTGCCTGCGTGGCATGACATTTTTTGGCAGACGCTTCCACCGTGAAGCGCGTGGATCTTCGAAGAATGTAATGAAAAAATAGCACTCGAAATAAAATGATTTCTGAGTGCTTATTTATCTGAATCCGTTGCACGCAGTGCACAATTTATCATTGAGCCAGGACGCCGCGACACTTCGCATAAACAAATAGGCTTTCGATTTTTCTCTTTTATTTAAACATGCTTATTTTCTTATTTTCCATCATTAATTAGGAGTTTGTCATACGACTCGTTCGTATCATGCATTTATATATTCCTCGAAGAAAGAATATAGAAATAATTTCACGTATACTTTAGCGAAATTAAAAGGTTTGGCTAATTCTAAAGTAATTATTCCTTCTTGTCATTTTCATGGATCTAGTTTTATGTTTAATTGTAATAAATATTTGTCAACTATCCCTCTCATTTCAAGCACTTTCGGATTCTGAATTGTTTGGCGAGAGTCAGTTTGTGCTGTACAGAGAAATAAAAGGAGACGTTCCAACTAATTATTTTATAACTATATATTGTGCGAAGTAAGATGATAAGCTGAAAAGGAGACATCTAATTAATGTCGCACGGGCAAATCTACAGAACCTTTACTTTTACTTCCAAAGTAATTATTCACACTCGTGCATAATTTTTACTCAACGATGTTTGGGGGAGGGGGGAGGCTTGAATATTATAGTAAATATCCTAATATTAATATAATATAGTATAAATTAATAGTTTAATATATTATAGTAACTATCCTTATAATAAACTAGAGCATGCCTAATATATTCAACGCGTTAGATTTGGATGTAACTCGGTATTTGCAGGTGTTTCAGGTCGCTATAATCATGTAAGTCAAAATGTACGAATTAAAAATGGTGTATTTATGAAAAAAAGGCTAAAATTTACTCGATTTGGTAGAAATGGTTTTGATGCTGAGATATTATAGAAAATATCCTAGATGACAAATGATATTCTCGGGATATCCTCAGGATATCATTTGCTTTCCGGGTATGTTTGTAAACAACGATCATGTTTACAAAACCTTCCGGAGCTATTAATGTTAATACAAGACCGACTTAATATTATTTTCTAAATTTTTATAAATTCAAGGAAAATTTTTCCATATCATTTGCACAAAACAGTGATGTCGTGATTGTTTTTCAATAAAGTGTAATAAGAGATCATAAGTAACCATAATTACGCAAATATTTTCTTTTAATAATATTTTAATATTTATTTAATAAAGAAAGTAGTCATTTTAAAATCATGTTTCGAATTATATAAAAAAGTTTAAACCAGATGGTATTGTTTTGTAAAGGAAGCACATGTATAACTGATTGTTCAATTTATTCCCTTTTCTATTCCGAATCCATTCGTCATTTAGAATTAATAATTTCTATTTATTCCATATTTTCTAATATGGCATAAATTTTATAAGGCATAAATGAAATTAGTCCACTTTCATTTTGTTAAGGTGGTTCCCGTCAAATCAACATTTCTTTACAACATAATGAAAAAAATATATGTCGTTTATTAAAAATCAAAGAATATTGTGGTATTTTTTAAAACTCCTATTGC
>JAPYZR010007632.1:0-14317 GCA_030522945.1 Trichopria nigra | reverse complement strand
ATTCACGAGTGTTGGCCCGCACCAATAAACAGCTGACCACCGTAGGTCTATCTTGTAAGTTGTTTATATTTGCCGATACTTGTTTACTCGCAGATAACATGAGTTTATATGCAGTCAATAATTGTTTGTTGATATTTGCTTATATATAAAATTTGGAGCTTACCTGTATACCTCTTCGTTATTTCTATGTGCCGCTACAACCTCTCCACCCGAGAGCCGACCCGCGAACAGACAGTGTCATTAAAGCGGGGGATAATTCCGATACCTTTATCCTTTTATGATGGGATGAACTTCCTATCAACTCCCTCCTCCGCGACCCGCGAACTTTGAGAGGTCCGGCATAAACTAGACCGCATCAAAAAACGCTCGCAATGGTCGAGTGATCCGAGCCGGAGCCAATGATGAACCAATCAATGAACCAATCAACTGTGACCAGAAATGGAAAACGGCAAAGAACAAAAAAAGACAAGCAAGTTGTAGTCCAAAAGAAAAGTATACCCAACAAAAAAAAAAACATTAAACCTACCTAACGGACTACTGGCTTAGCAAATCATTTGTTAGTCCAAACCGTTACAACATATTAGAAAAAGACAGTGACATCGAAATGGGACACGAAGAAGACAAAAAGAGTGATGTGTCGACTAGAGATACCCTGAAAATCCCGAAAACTCCATCAATATTTGTGCAAGGTGTTGAAAATATAGACCAATTAAAGGAGTTGCTAAAAATCACTGCTCAGAGCAACTTCACTCTAAAGATATTACCTAACAATGTAGTCAAAATTCAAACCAACTCCTCTGAAAACTACATCCCAATAGTGGAAAAGTTGAAAGATAAGAAGACTGAATTCTACACCTACCAAATAAAACAGGATAAAAGTTTTAAAGTCGCTCTTCGAAATATGCATCCATCCACTGATCTCGACGAATTACAAAAACGATTTTTGTTTTTTTTTCCTGGCAATAAGCGAGTTTAAATTTGAAATATAGAAGTGATTTTAAGTTTAAGTTTAAATTGAAAACAAACAAATAAATGCGAGGACATTGGTGTTGTTTTTGTTTTGGTCGGACACATAATATGTTTTCGTGTGCGTTTCGGTGTTCTACTATTGTATAGATGCCGCAATAAAGCGAGGAATTGTAAAGGGAGGGAGGCCCTACATGTCCTCCTCATGTCATTGCCTTACGGCAAATACATTAATAAATCTTAATCTTAATCTTACTGGCTCCTAAATAAGAAATCACCACTTACTCTAAGTAACAAAAAACTTATTTATAAGAACCTTCTCAAACCAGTCTGGACATACGGAATTCCGCTGTGGGGTACAGCAGCAAGTTATGATACTATTAAAAAAGACTTAAAAATTTCATCAGTGAAAGAAGAAATCGCAAGACTAACAACAAATTACAAAGAACGCCTAAAGAAGCATCCAAACCGGTTCACAGTAAATCTCCGTCAAAAGTCAAATGGAGAACCTAGACTAAAAAGACATAGAACTTTATAAAATCAAAATTATCTTTGTATTATTCATCTTATTACATACCCTCTAACCTACAGACATTGAGTCTATAGTATACCGGGTGCCTCAGACCACCCGTCCCGCCCTTTTAAAACGTAGGGATGGGCTTGTACAAAAAAATTGTTCACACGAAATTTTGCAGGGTTTCGAGGGATTTATCTGGTGGTGACCTTGAATTTGACCTTGAAGGTTATTTCAAGGTAAGGTTAATTTTTTTAAATGGGAAGCCATACTTCTGATCTCGGATTTGAAAAGAGCGGACAATTTTACGTTCAAAACGATATTTATACGATATTTTCAACAAGATTATGGCAATGTCGAATGAAGGTAAAATTTGCAAAAATTGTTAACTTAGCTCGGCATTGAGGTTGGAAACAGCGAAATGTTTTGGAAGAAAGATGTCAGGGATGGAGAGAGCCACATTCTGGTACCAGTCACCTTGATATTGAACTAGATGTTTAAGGTTATTCAACAATTTACACAAATTTCACCTTCATTAGACCTTGCCATGACCTTGTTGAAAATATCGTTTTGACCGTAAAATTTCCCGCTCTTTTCAAATCCGAGATCAGAAGTAAGGGTACCAGATAGATCCCTCGAAACCCTGCAAATTTCGTCTGAACAATTTTTTTGTACAAGCCCATCCCTACGTTTTAAAAGGGTGGGACGGGTGGTCTGAGATACCCGGTATCACAGGGTGCCCCCTTTTATTGCCAACATTAAAGGAAGATAAAGCTTTGGTAGCTGCTCAACATACCCAACGGGTTAATGAAATGCAAACGTTTGAAAATTTAATGATTAATAGTTCTGTGATTCAACAAACATAAAATAATTTTTTGAAAATATTCAAATTGTTTCGGTTAATAATATTTCAATATATGTATATAGTAATTTTGACAAAATGTATAGTAATTCTGGATTCAGGGCCTGCATTTTTACTACAATTTTCTGGAAATATTCGATTTGATTCGACTAATAATTATAACATATGTAGGAATATACTACATTGAAACGTGTAAATTTGAGAAATAAAATTAACAACATATTGTTGTAGATAATACTGATCTTTCTTGAATAAGTACATAATATTTATTTTTTGTTTCTATGCGCTTAATAACTACTCATATTGCTACATAATATCCTGAAGTTTACAAACAATTTTACAAACAACATAAAGTAGTAAAATATAATGCTGTTTTACACAAATTTTCAACAGAAAGTACCTATTAAGAACGAACTCACATCACGTCTACTAAATATTCATGGAATTATCAAACCAATCACACACAACTTAGCATGGTCAAAGCCCACACTAATAACAAAAACCTGCAATACCGACATTCTTTTCTTATGACCCACGGACACGGACACACGCGCGCGCTCGCGCGCTAACACCATGCAATATCACAAATGTATATAAACCATTAGTTCAAACCAAAGAGCAAATTAAAAAAAGGCGCCAAGAATCAAAAGTTGCAGTTTATGAAAATAATTACATATTACCTTGTTTAAATTCCAATTACTAAAATCAGTGGCCAAGCCACTGACCGCCTGCTCCTCATTCCAGGATTTGCTGCCGAGCCGCCGATCGTCCATGGCTAGCCTCGAAGCTCACCGCGACTAGCCATTTAGACGGTCTGTCCAATTTTGCTTCACCCCTTTAGGGAGGAAAGGCGCTTCACAAACCAGTGAGTATAGTTTTCGGTTTCCATCCTTTTTCCCTTGTGGCCTCTGTTCTCTTTTCTTAACGTGTTCTTTAGTTAATTTAATTCAATTTCCACCTTTTAATTCCGTGTTTGTTTCTCTTCTCTCCTCTTTTTTCTTCTCCTATATTATTATGCGTTCATATACAATTTTTTATCCTTTTCCACCTTTTTCCTCCCCCAATAACGCACTATATATATATATATATATTGTGACGAAATGTCACGGATCATACCCGTCCCCTAATTATTCTTTCCCCGTCACGTCCCGTTAAACATATTTCCATCCCGTTCCCAAAATTGCCCGTCAATTTCCCGTTTTGGCAGCAAGATGCGCCTCAACGGAAGTCCAGTATTTTATATTGTCTCTTTTAAGCATCTCATTCATGGTGAGGCTGAGACCGTGGAGCATAAGGATTATGCGAACCCGTGTACCTGCAAATTGACAGGTACGGGCGCTGCCATATTGGCCATCGTCATGGCGAGTCGAGTTTAAAACGGCTCTCGCCGCGCTCGTCGGTTTTGCCGCGCGAGCACAATGGAGCCCGGCGCGCACCGTCGTTTCGTCATCGTTCGATGCTAAGTCCATTTCGCGCGTCGCGGCGCCAACGCCGCGGCGCTTGCTTTTGCATTTTCCATTTTCGTTCGGCGAGGATAGAGCCGTCGCATATCGATACGACGGACTCGTCGCCCTTCTCTCTCACTCATGCCGCGTATGGATAAGCGAGCATCTCTTTCCCCGTTAGTCCCTTTCTGTACGATGAATATATCGCTATCCTTCTTCCCGCTGTCCTTTCGATCCCTGTATATTACTATCCTTTTTCCCACGCTTCCCTATTGGAGTTGCCCGGGCCAATGACACGAAATATGGATTTGCGATTGAGGAAATCGATTTGTGGAATAATTGCGGCCCTGGATGCAGGCAAGTTTCCCTTATCGAGGTTTGAAATTTGTAAGTACAATTTTGCGTTTACCCAGTTTTCCCATTTTAATAATTACCGCGCCGGTAATTATTAAGAAGCGCGTTTTTGGTCGAGTCGGCAGAACCCGGCTTTTGGACTCCATATCTTTCTTGTATTCTTTTTGCTTATTAATAATACATTTTATGTGATAGCGTCCCCCTCACCCGATTATTGATGAAGAATGTCCCGTGGGTTTGGAGTTCTGAACAACAAACTGCATTTGAGTCCCTTAGATCCGCGTTAATGTCCACCCCCGTATTAGCTCGCCCCGAATTCGATAAGCCCATCACGGTCCAAACAGACGCAAGCGACTTCGCTATCGGTGCCGTAAGAAGAACACCCTATTAGCTTTGCGAGTCGAGTCTTAACCCAGGCAGAGCGGAAATACACCGTCGCCGAAAAAGAATGTCTTGCTGTTCTGCGGGCAATGAAGAAATTTCGGCCATATATTGAAGGTACCCCTTCTACAGTAGCTTACTGTGATGTTGTAATAGCGAGTCCAAGGTTTCTAGGACAGGCCCAGAGTTTGTTCGGATTGGTTTGCTGAAGCACTAAGTGCGCCAGGTATCGATTTTGCGCAGTTTTTAGTACAGTTTTAAGTTCACGACGCATGTTCCTGTACTGCCCTAAAAGTAACAAATTTCGTGATCGCTTAGCTCTCGTGAACAGTTTATCACGTTTTCTAATTCGAGCTCGATGATCGGGGGTAAGCCACGGGATAGAATGATTTATAATTCGCTTCATGACATAAGTGGCGTTGATATTAAGAGTTTCACTTATACAATTGTACAATATTGTAAGGCTATTTGTCGGTTCGTCGGGAATAAAAAAGGCTGCATAGTTACCAGATTCAGACGATGAGAAGTTTGGGAATTGGGAAAGAAGTTGCGCAGTAAGATCATTTGAAAGCAAAAGATAGTTACATTTTGTGAAGTCACGATAGGTAACAGTTTGCTGAGGGTGATTAAGGTTATCAAATTGGTATTCAATGGAGATAAGACTATGTCCCGCAGCAAAAGGTGAGGAGGACTGAGAGAAGCCTTAGATCTTGGAGCTAGAATCAACAATTATGACATCCAACTGGGAGCACGATGATCCGTAGAGGTATATACAATAATAATGAGTAGGGCCAAAAGGTACAGAAAAAAGTGAATAATCAGAAATTAAATTTTTAAGATATTCAAATGAATTTTTTAATAACTTACAATTTAGATCACGTGTGATTATGATATCCTTAAATGTTGAAATGTACAAGTCAAATTTGTGTAGAAATTCTGAAAGTAGGTGGCCCTCAGGACGCCGGTAAATGACAATAGTTAGGATGTTGTGCGGAGAAGCTTTAACATCAAGAAAAAGATACTCGGGGTCGTTAATAGAAGTATTGCGTGAGCATTCAATCACTGAATATACTAGCGATTTATGGAGGTAGCATGCTATACCTCCGCCTAGGCGGAGTAGCGCGATTTCCCATCTGCACGAAGAGCCCGGTCATTACGTACAAAATTATCATTTTTAATAGATATATGCAGATGGGCCCGAAGGGAATTTATATTTACGCAAGATATTTTCATTAATGACGAAGAGTGACGTGTGGACGAAACATTTACAGATGTAGATAAATTGGACTAGGTTAGTCACTTTATGTTATTCAAATCTTGTTCAGTAGCAATAAGCAATTCGCGAACGCCCCCATCTTTCCATACAAAAACGTTGCCGTTTCGCACCCATACACGTTTATATCCTGCGTTCTTAGCCATGACTCTGGCTTTCTTGAGCAGGTTGTATGTGAATGTCGGCAGGAATTCGTTCAGATATATGATTTTATCCCCGGTGTTTTCATCCGAAAGTTCCGGGAATAAATCTTGTACGGTAATTTTTCCCAACTTTCGCTTCGCCTCCACGATAAAGTTCCGCACTTCAACAGATTTTAAGTGAACTTTGATGGCGAAATATTGTGCAGTGATTGGCTGACGGACAGCGGTTGAGTACGATGCTGTTGGACGCCGGCACTCAATTTTATGCACGGAAAGGACATCGCTATACAAACCCGGCAATTTTAAAAGATTTAACACGTGTAGCATAATGTCGTTGTACGTCAACGAGCATCTATTTGGAATGCCGTTTATTATAATATCTGCATTTGCATGCTTTATGTACTCGACCTCGGCTTTGAGGGCATTGCATGCATTAGTAATTTGCTGCACTGTAGCCGTAAGAGCAGCAAGTTCAGCCCGAGTAGCCTGGGTGTCCTCTTTTACCGAGGCAACTTCATTGCGAAGCCCAGCAATTGCCTCAAGAATTTGCGCGAATTGGTGATTTGTTTCCATGGCTGTTGACGGCACACGTACGGGCAAGGTAGGCAATACGGGTAATACGAACGGTTGAGGGGAGTTTGCCGAAAGTAATCGGGACGGTGCTAGTAGTTGTCTTTTCGTTGAGGAGAGAGGACTGAGTAGAAGGCGCAGGAAGGGGTAATTCGCTCGCGGCTGCGGTATTTACAACGGTAGGCGGCGGACGAAGTAAATACGACAATGAGCGCGCGCAACACACGGTTTCTAATTTGCCGCGTATATACTGTCGTCCGCACGACTCGTGAAAACACTGTCCACACGAAAAACACTTTTCGAAATTAACCACAGGCTTATGGCACTTCGCGTAGATGACGCGATCGATATCAATATGTGGATACCTCAATGATCTTCTATCACGATGACAGATGACACATGTAGCTGGCGGCAGACATCTTTCCCCACGTGATTACGGGAATTGCGCAGTTAATATCTACGTGTTGCGGTGGGCCTGCGCAGTTATGCCTTGATTTTAAAGTTTCCGTTGACACGTACCTAGGGGTCAATTCTCGAAATCGGTGATAATTATTGCATATGATAAATATTAGCCAATCACGCATCGGCATTTCTTACATCGATCAAACATTAACCTAAGCTATTCTCGAATGACATGATGCGATTGGTGTGCAAATTTCATAAGTGATAAAAATTATCGACTGTCAGAACCCACTCGATATGACTCAAATTTAATAACCAAGCAAAACAAACAATGCAAGGTTAGGTTACATTTATGTGCGGTGCACGCAAAGAATGTTGGTTTGTGATTGGCTAATACTTATAATATGCGATAATTATCACCGATTTCGAGAATTGACACCCTGGCGAAAGTTGTGGAGAATATTTTCTGTTTTCTAAAAAGGGCACACCGTGGACTTGACAGCAATTGGATACCAAAACTTTTAAGCTGGTGTGTTCGTCCACGACTGGTGCACCACTTGAAAAAAATGTTTCACTCCGGAGAGTTGAATGAGGCAATCGGTTTACAGATGAGGAGCAAAATTTATACGTGTGAATCGTATACTTACCAGAACCAGAGAGAGAGAGAGAGAGAGATAAAAGATACAGATGAGTGAAAGTGAGGAATAATAAAAGTTCAAGAGTTAAAGATGTAAAGAAATGTAATGTAAATGTAATGTAATTGTAAGTAAAATGAAATGTACAAGTGTAAGAGAAGTTCATGCGGTCACTAAAAAGTGGATGCAAGATACATACAAAGAATAATAAAAAAAATACTAGTCGAGTCAACAGAACATAAAATAATGTGAATCTAAAACTTACAAATTTAATAAAACTGGTTGACGATGATCATTACCGTCGTAACTTAATTTCCTATTTACGGAAGTATCATTGTTCATATCCGATGAAAGATTGCAATTACTTTTCACTTTATTAGTGTCTCGTTTTACATAATCCTTAACTGTATCCAGTTTCGAAGGACACACCTATGAAGAGAAATTTCACAGTTTCGTGAGACTTAAATGATTTTACGAATCATGATTACATTGTTATTTGCGGAATAATTTTAGAACGTACCATGTCACTAGAGTAATCCAGGCGACCTGTGCAGAAATCCCAAGCTATACGTTTGACTTCTGAAAAAGGCTATGGAAAATTACCTTTTATTAATAATAATTAATTAATAAAATTTGAATACTAAAAATTAATTATTACAATTACACAATGTAAAATGTAAGAAATATTTATTTGAAATTATAATTACACTTATTTATATATATATGGATATCCCAGAACACACTTGTGATCCTAGGCTTAGTAAGGTGAGTTTAGATTACGATTTTTCTTAAAATACATACCCAGTATACACGCGAATTTGATCGTAAGTGACTATTCCGGAGTTTCCGATGTAACTGATTTCAAATTCAGTATGAAAAGTACAAAATTTCAAAGTGGGGAGTAGGCGGGGATAAGTCGATACTTCCGTAAAATTGATTTCTAATGTGAATAGGACTCCGGGCTTTTGTTATAATACATACCCAGGATACAAACGAATTTGATCGGAAGTCGCTGGTTTTAAATTCAGAATCAAAAATGCAAATTTTCAAAATGGGAAGTAGGCGGGGGAAAATCGATACTTACGTAAAAATTGATTCCTAATATGCATAGGACCGCGGGCTGTTGACTTTAAATGTATTTTTTAATGAAGTTTTGAAAATGGTCTGTTCCAATATTTTAATGATCCACTACAAAAACTAACACTTCATGTTTACGACCGAAAGCATCCTAAGGGCCCCAAAAAGTTTACAAGGTTACGCGCATTATTAGGAATTTGACCTTGATTTGACCTTGAAAAAATGCACTCTCAGTATCATTTTGAACGTAGAATGAAAACGCAATGAAAAAAAGCATTACCATAGCATGTTTTAACATTTGACCTTGAAATCACTTTCTAAGGGTCATAAAAAAAATTTAGAAATACCGTTTCAGACGTAAAATTTCCAGCTCTTCGCGAATCCAGTGTCAAAAATAGGGGTTCCCATTAAAAAAAAAAACACTTTGACACTTTGAAAGTAAAGTTCAAGGTCAAAACTAATTGCACAGACAGATGGCCCCCTTTGTCCTGGATAACTTTTGTCTGAACCGGTTTTCCCTATCTGGCATAGGTTCCGAGAAATTCGGGTGCGGCGATTAAAACGGGACACCCTGTATATACATACTAGGGGCTAATTATGTTTACGATACAAACTACATGTACACACGCAAATTCTTTCAGTATATAGACTATATCTATAATAATTCATTATAGACCTTCGGACTAGTATAGTGCTTTGTAGTATGTTTTAAAAAGAATATGCAAATGACATTAAAATTATAAAGTATAGTTTAAAATATTTTTTTAAATATTGTATAGTTCTTTGGTAGCCATCGTTAAAAATATAAGAAAGTAGCACTTTACACAATTTGTTTTCCACTGTGCAAATGTTTCGGTCCAATAAACCTATTTTGCCTTTCCGACCCATTTGTTCTTCGAATACTCGCGTCTATTTTGATCGGAGGTCGAATATACTGAGTTGCCTGATCCTGATGGCTTATAACGGAAAATTATGACGACAGGCAATAACGGGAGAGCGGGACAACAAAGGGTTGTCGCTACGTTTCTACCTGGCGCGCGAAGAACCGGGCAGCGCATAGAATCGCATAGGCTAAACCTTTGGAGCTAGGCTATTTTTACCAAAATAATTTTCAAATGTTTTCAGACACATTCTTAAGGCACCAAACTATGTGAATATGAAAATAAATTTTTTTACCACGCACACACTAGAAGGCCCCCTTAAAATTTCATACCGTGAAATGTATGAATAATGGAAACACAAATTAAATTCTGTACAATTCGAAGAATGGTACGAAACTCATAAAGATCAAAGCAATAGAAGTCACGAACGTTCTTCAGGAAAAATGGAATTAGACTCAATGGTTGAAATATTCAAATGTTTGACAGAAAAATATAAAGTTTTATATCGTTATTATATCGGGGATGGGGACTCTAAAACCTATACTGGAATCATAAATGCTCGTCTTCATTGTAACTTGGAAGTTATAAAAGAAGAATGCTTCGGACATGTACAGAAGCGAATGGGATCCAGACTTCGAGCATTAGTGAACAAAATGAAACAACTTACCAGCAAAGGAAAACTAACAGGGAAACTCATCGACAAGTTTACAGTGTACTACACTCTTGTTATCCGAAGTTTTAGTGATTCTAAACTAGGGATGGAAAAGTCGACTTCGACTTTACAACAACAACTGTATTCATAAGTCTGGTTTGTATTGTAACGATCCTGAAATCGTTACAGGCCTTCTTCAAATTTTAAATTTAGTATGACATAAGTTGAAGGCATGTTATTGTAGGTAAGGAACGCGGGCCAGCGGCGAGTTAATAAACAATGGAACGCTTGAGCCCGAAAGCAAAGTGAGAGCGCGAGCGGCGCCTGAGACAGAGAGAGTGAGAGAGAGTGAGAGAGAGAGAGAGAGAGAGAGAGAGAGAGAGAGAGAGAGAGAGAGAGCGCGACACGTGCCAACGAGCCCGCGAGCTCGAGCAAGCGAACTCGAGCCGGTTTAAGGAGCCACGAAAATCGACAGACAATCGATTACCAGCGAACCGTGAGCATATCGGCGAAGCGCTCGACGCGAAGGAATTTATTTGCGATTTCACGTTTTTTTTGTATTGACGGCGGTATTTCGCAATCCCCGCGTAGATTAGTGGCCGACTAGTGTCACATATTTGTAGTGAGCCCAGCTGCCCATTGGCTTTATCCTGCGGGATTATTAGCGAGCGAGCGAGCGAGCCAAAAAGAGGCGAAGGCAACAATTGCAACCGGAATTATAAGTACCGATTCGCTATATCTCTCTCGCCTAGCTGAGTAGCTAAGGCCGATACGGACATTTACCTTGTAATAGAAAGTTTTGCATTGTATCTTGTCTTTTATTATTTTTTGTTTCTATGAAAGATTAAACGTTAAATGTTAATCGAGTGATTAAAATTTCATCACCTCTCATTCCCTCGCGAATCCCGACGCCTCCGCGGTCGTTCTTTAAACGTAACTGTAGCTGTCGGCTGTAAAAGCAAAATTTTGAAATCGGTGTGTTGTTGCCAATTCCGGCATTGCTAACGTTTTGTTTTGGACAAATGCGCCTTTAAAAGGATATAAGATACAGTATATATCTTTGTTGTTTTCAATTGATTCAATTTCAACGAAGAAAAGAGGCAGAGGTTCCTGATTAGTGTACCTTTTGATGTTGTTTATTCTTTTTACTTTGTTTCCTTAAGCTTCAATCTCGTTTGTAAGTTCTTCGACATCAACAGAAGGGTGAATGTTTTTGAGGACAAATTTATAATTTTTATCCTGTTTACGTTGGTATGCGTAGAATTCTCTTTTTTAATTCCTCCATAATAGGTTGATATTTTTCGTAAGTGATGGGTTGTATTTTAATTTTTATTTTAATAAGATATAGTTTTTATAATAAACTTTTCATCCATTACTTCTTGTGTACGCGATTAACGTATAGAGTCGGTGATTTCTGGGTGTTTAATCGTTTATCATCTTGCGATTTTTAGGTTAGCGCTGCGGTGGGTTAGCTGGATGTGCCTGGCTACGGGCGATCGGCGATTTTTATTTATGATGGCTGAGGTCGATCGGCCGCTAATAAACTCGCTGGTTATCTCCCACTGGTTGACCATTCCATCTAGAAGGCAGTACTTCCCACCAGATTATTACCACAAACCAACCGTCATACCTTTCATCTAGATTCATCTCATCAGTAAATATATTGCATCATTCATCTCGCATTCATTCTTCGCATTTTATTCTACCTACTCCGCGCGCCAACACTTTCGTACGCTCATTCTGGATCATAGCCATCCAATACTGGAATTCCCGACCGTCCAATTTGCAAAACCAGTCATCTTCAACCTCACTTCGTACACATCTTTTAGCATCCTTATTTGCGGCAGAATTGTAAAAATGTGAAAATTAGCGCACGCTTCGATTAATTTTACTTACTTTAGTTTAATTTAGGTTACTCAGATCTTTTTATTTTTCATAATTTTGTTCGTACCGTGTCAAATAATTTTAACGCCAACAAAAAACAGCCTTGAGGTATGTGTGTTGTCTTCGTCGCAATAAAAGACTCGAACCCTATCGACGGAAAGCTAATTGGCTCTCAATCACAACAAGGCGGCAGTACTTTCTTGGTAACCTTGGCATTCAAGTCATAATGGCTTCTCAACATTCGTACCTAGGTGACAGATTTGCCCCTATCGACGACTCGACACGCCGCTCAACTCGCCTGCATTCTTCTCGCTTCGTACTCCCAACTCACCGCACTAGCCTTTGTGCGCGCTCATTCTGGATTACGGCCATTCATTCTGGAACTCACTACCACGACACTTGCATACACTTATCTCCCTCCAATCTTTCCGTGCCAACCTCTTCTCATATTTTTATGGGGCTGATAACAACTAGTGTTATTAACTACTTTTCATGGCACCCGCAAGTGTCCACTACACTTCAGTTCATTCTGCAAAAGTTATTGCAATTTGTTAAGTAAAGTAAAATATAAGTAAAATGTACTTGTAGAACAAGTTTCTATCGAGTGACACTCGTAAAATATAATAGAATAGCTTAAGCGTAAAATTAGGTTAGATTAGTTAACAAAAAGATTATAACGACCATAGTAATAAAGGGTTTTAAATTTTTTAAATATTACTATGGTACCAAAAATTAACAAAAAACTTAATAGCATACTTATTAAAGGTAAAGATAAAACTCCTACAATGGAGAAAAATAACGTCGTGTACAGAATCCAGTGTAATGGTTGTGAAGCTTGTTATGTAGGTGAAACTAAAAGATCTTTAAAAACGAGAATATCGGAACATAAATGTAATTTAAGTAATACATCCCATAATAAAGCAGTCGTAACTGAACATCAGATTGCTTCCAAACATAAAATTGATTGGACAGGAATAAAAGTCTTAGATAATGAAGAGAATTGGAGTAAAAGATTGATTTCTGAGATGTATTACATTAGCTTACAAAAATATCCTCTTAATATTAAAGAGGACACAAAAAAGTTACACACACCATACATAGGATTATTACAAAAATTTAAAATGTAAAGATCTAGTAATTCAAATATCTATGTTGTATATTTCTTGTCATGTAATCGTTTATTTATTTATTTCTCTATTTATTGTATTTATTTCTCGCTGATTTTATATATGTATGTTTAAAAAACGATTGATTGAATGATGTCAGTTCCTACGGTTACGGTTTACAAGTATCTATACAATTGTTGACGTGGAGGTTTCAATTAACCTCTCTATTATGTTTGAAAATAGTGATCATTTTTATTAATTGTGAGGTAATTACAACATAATAATTCGTAAATTTTTGTTAATTATAATCATGTTGTTTTAATTATATTATTGATGATATTATAATAGTTTTGTAGAGTCTGAAGATGATGGTTGTTGCTATGGAAACGTCAGACATATCTATTGATAAAGGATGTTAATTTAATCCTGTGTTTTATTGACTCGGCTCGTCGTAATAATCTTTTTGTTAATAAATTTATACCGAGTGTTAAATTCTTGTCAGTTGTGATTTTATAACTCAACTGTCTCTCTAATAGGTTAGATTAGGTTAGGATTAAAATTAGGTTTAAATAACGCATATACGTTTATCTATCCTTCTTATATTTAACCTTTTCGCTCTGGGACTGATCCGTATATGGACCAACGAGAAAAGCGAACGTATTAGATGTTTATAAGGTCAATTTAATGCACTAAATTTAGGAAAAATATTGAAAAAAATCCTAGTTACTTCTTTAACCTTCAAAACTAACATTGAAGGTCCAACAATGAAAATGCGTATTTGCGCTTGAAAATTGGTATACCTACGTTTTATGAGTCGCTGAATACGATAAAATTAGTAAAGAATTCTAGTGACTTCATTGACCTTGAACTTTGAAGGTCAAAGTATGAAAATGCGTATTTGCGCTTGAAAACTTGAAAATTGGTGTACCTAGATTTTATCTGCTATATTAAATAAGAATATTTGTAAATAAGTCTAACTACCTCACCGACTTTGAAGTTTGAAGATCAGTGTGGGCAAAAAATTATCTTATCTGAAAATCAATAAACAAACGTTTTTGGTACGCCGAGGTGACACTAGCTCTATCAAGATCGTCTTGTCATCTTTGTTTAGTAAGTTCGGAGTATAAGTACTGAATGATAACATATGTATTTGTATGTTTTTCATTGTGTAG